>PVLA01003246.1:0-221846 GCA_004027455.1 Hydrochoerus hydrochaeris | reverse complement strand
TATATATATATATTTTTTTTTTTTTCCCCCTTTCTTTTCTCCTTGTTCTCATCCAAGTTCTTTCTTTTTGAGCAGTTTCTTTTTTTACTTTCACAATATTTATTGTACATTTTGGATCCTATTTCCACTTTCAGTTTTTTAGACTTAGGAGGCAATATGATGTTTACACGTGGCAAGTCTGATTTATTTCTCATATGAATATGGTCTCAATTTCCATCCATTTACATATGAAAGCCTCGAGTTTATCCTTCTTTATAGGTGGGTAATACTCCATTGTATGAAATTACCACATCTTTTTTATCCATTCCTCAGCTGATGGGCATTTGTGTTTTTTCCAAGATTTAGCTATTATAAATTGCGCTGCTGTAAGCACAGGTGCACATACATCGCTGTGGTATGCTGTTTTTAATTCTTCTGGAAAAATACTCAGAAGGGAGATAGCTGAATTGAATAGGATCTCCAATCCTAGTTTTTGAGGAATCTCCACACTGATTTCCACAGTGGTTGCACCAGTCTACACTCCCACCAACAGTGAAGAAGCACTTTTTTCTACACAGTTCTTCCATCATTCATTATTGGTTGATTTCTTGATGACAGCCATTATTTTTGGAGTGGGATGGAATCTCAGTGTTTTAATTTATATTTCTCAAATGACCAGTGATGTTGAACATTTTTTCAAGTATTTATTTACTATTTGTATTTATTTATCTGAGAAGTGCATATTCATGTTAGATACCTATTTTTGGGTTGGGTCTTTGAATATGGAGGATGTGGTTATTTTCAATTCATTGTATTTTCTAACTAGAAGTCCTTTGTCTGAGGTACAGTTGGCTAAAATTTTTTACTACTCTGTGAATTATCTTTTAACTCTTTTGGTGATTTCTTTTGATGTGAAAAAACTTTTTGATAAGATGAGATAATAGTTGTTTGTTCTTTTAAGTACTTCCCATGTAGTTTGAATTTTGCTCATTAACTCTCTGGCTACACCTATGCCTTCAAGATTTCTACCTACATTGTTTCCTAGTAGATTTAGTGTCTCTGTTTTGCTATTTAGATATTTGATCCATTTTGACTTTAATGCATGGTGATAGACATGGGTGTAGTTTTAGTCGTCAGCATGTGGAAAGCCAATTTTTCCAGCACCATTTATTAAAGAGGCTATCCTTCTTCCAATGAACATATTTGGTCCCTTTGTCAAAGATAAGGTGGCTGAGTGTCTTTGTAATTGTGCCTCCATCTTCTAATCTATTCCACTGATTTCCATGTCTGTTTTTTTTGCCAGTACCACTCTGATTTTTATTACAGTAGCTTTGTAGTATAATTTCAAGTCAGGGATTGTGATGCCTCCTGGCTCTTTTTTTCCCAGGGTTGTCTTTGCTATTATAGTTCTCTTCTGATTCCAGATGAATTTTAAGAATGTTTTCTCTAGCTCTATGAGGTATGCTAATGGTGTTTTGATCAGGATTGCATTAAATCTATACAATAGTTTTGGGAGTGTGACCATTTTCAAAATGTTGTTTCTTTCTATCCATGAGTGAAGCATATCTTTCTATCTTCTGATATCCTCTTTGATCTCCTTTTTCAGAGTACTATAATTTTCAATATATAGATCTTTTGTCTCTTTGTTAGATTGTCTCTTGAATATTTGAATTTTTGGAAGTTATTGTGAAGGATGTTGTTTCCCTAATTTCTTTCTTAGTGAGTTTGTTGTTTGTGTACATACAGTGGACTCTTGACTTACAAGCTCAACTCATTCTCGAGGGCTAGTTGTAACTCAAGTAGTCAGTTAAAGGGTCAGGCTCCTCTACAAGATCTTTGAAGTCTCTCTCCTGTATGCAGGCAGATCTCAATGTCCTTAGAGAGACATTGGGTTACAATTTCTCATTGACTTATCCAGGAAAGTTGCTGTAAAGTTCCTTCCAGAACTCTTAAGTGTTAAATCTGTACCTGAGACATTTGGAAGCAAAAACAGCTGGCATTCAGGTCATAAGTCAAGACTCTGGTAGTAAGTTAAAACTAACATTGTGGTCATAACCCAAGTTGTTCATATGTCAGGCTGGTTGCAACTTGAGGGTCCAGTTATGTGATAGTTTCTCCATACCTTCACCAACATTCATTATGTTCTGTCTTTTTATGTTGCCCATTTTAACAGATGTGGGATGATATCTCTTTGGCTGTATATGTTTTAATCATCTTTACAATTGATTTTGGCTGGTGAACATGGTATGAGATGCTGGATGAGACTGGCTGGTGAAATCTGCAATGGATTTTCTGCTGGAGCCCTTGGGTGGGATAGCCTGGTATGTGTGTGTACAGAGGTGTGAATGGAATCTGGGTCCAACTGGCTGGCCTGGAGTATGAGTCTGTGTGGTCAAGCCTGGCACTGCAAAAGTGGGCTCTGAGTCCTGGATTTATGGGAGCTGATCTGGAGCCTACCCCCTCTGGAGCAAGCCTCTGGACTCTGCAAAGCTATCTTATCATGTACTCAACTCCCTGATGAATTTAATGAACAATTATAATTGTCTTTACATCTATGAAGATGTCTACTTCATCATGTTTTATTTTTCTTTTATATTTTGTTGAACTTAATTTACTAATATTTTGTAGTTTAATCCAGAAAATGTGCAGCTATTTTCAAGTATAAAAATAGCCACTTTATATTTTTAACTTTGCTTTTTTGTCTTAGAGTTACATATAGCAAATGGATCTGGAATCCCTGACTGTAAAATTTGTCTCAGAAAAGAGCTCAAAATCTACCTTTTACAGTATGTGCATGTGGGAACATGTATGTATCTTAGTTACTTTTCTTGTTGCTGAGACAAAATACTTGGTACCCACAGTTAAAGAAGGAAAGTTTTATTTTACCTTACAGTTTGTAGAGGTTTCAGTGTATTGTCAGCTGGCTCCAAGGCAAGGTGGCATGGCAGAGGGGCATCTCAGAGGAGAAATAGCTCATGACAAAGCAGGGCAAGTAGAAGGCAGCCAGTAGTGAAGTACCAAGCAGTACCTGATGACAGCACCTCTCTTTCTATCCCTTATAGTCTGTCCAGACTACATGCCCTTAGGGCAGGTAAACTCACAGCCAGGGTGGGCTTTCCCATTATTAACATCCAGAGCTTTGCCAAACCAGTCATCACACAACTTTGATCCCAGTACCACACACCCTTAATCTCGGTGTCACACATTCTATATTCAACCACCTCTGAAAAGCTCCACCTATGCCTGCATGAACCTTTGGGAAGACATCTGAACACAAGCCATACAGAACATATACCAGGAAAAAGCTCTCCAAGTCAGCACTGGAGATAGTGAAATGGGCACCACACCCTAGAAAAGAAAGGAGTCCTTATATGGCAATTAAACACTATTAGTTATCTACTACTGTGTAGCAAATACTACAAAGCTAGCAGTTTAAGACAAGACACATTTACTTTCTCCCATTTGTGGGGATCAGGAGTCTGGGCATTCCTCATTTGGTACTCTGCTTAGGACCTTAGGACAAGGCTCTGATAAGGATGTCTGCTAGGGTTTGGTTCTTATTACAGGCTGAAATGTAAAAAAATCTACCTTAAAGCTCTCTATCAGGAGAGAGAGACAGACAGAGAGAGAGAGAGAGAGAGAGAGAGAGAGAGAGAGAGAGAGAGAGAGAGAGAGATTGGCTTTAGTCTGTTAATGTGATGGAGTCTCATGTAATGTTACTTAGTCATGGGTGTGACATTCCATTGACCTTGTCATATTCTATTTGCTGGAAGTATGTGAGAGGTCCTATTCACACTCAGTGGGAAGGAATCATGAAAAGACCTAAATACCAGGAATGGGGATTACAGGAACCACTTGAAAGTTTATCTGCCATGCCTGCTTGAATAACTGACCTCTTGTCTCACATCATTTGCGAATGGGCTGCTGCAATCAAGAACTGAATCTGTTGCCAGATAAATAGAGATCTAATTTGAATACAAGATATAGTAAGATCAAATTCAGGGGAATTTAGCCTCTGTGCCAGGAAAATAAGAGAAATTCAGGCCCTTTTCCAGTTATTTTCCTTTTAAAGTTTTCCTGCATTTTAAAATTATAGTATGCTGAAAAATGTGATTGAAGAGGATATTAGAAAATGGAAGGACATTCCTTGCTCTTGGTTAGGAAGAACCAACATTGTGAAAATGGCTACACTCCCCAAACTGTTATACAGATTTAACGCAATCCCAATCAAAATACCATTGACATACCTCACAGATCTAGAGAAAACACTCCTAAAATTCATTTGGAAACAGAAGAAACCTAGAATAGCAAAGGCGATTCTAGGCAACAAAAGCAAGGCAGGAAGCATCTCAATTCCTGACTTGAAACAGTACTATAAAGCCACAGTGATAAAATCAGCTTGGTCCTGCCAAAGAAATAGACTTGAGGATCAGTGTAACAGGTTAGAAGATGCAAGCACAACTACAAAGACACTCAGCCACCTGATATTTGACAAAGGGGCTAAATATGTCCACTGGAAGAAGGATAGTCTCTTTAATAAATGGTGTTGGAAAAATTGGCTCTCTACATTCTGAAGACTGAAACTAGATCCATGCATATCACCATGCACAAAACTAAAGTCTAAATGGATCAAAGACCTCAATGTTAAAATAAAAACACTAAATCTACTGGAAGACAAGGTAGGTAGAAGTCTTGGAGACATAAGGGTAGGCAGAGAATTCATGAACCAAATGCAAACTGCACGGGAAACACTTCAAAGAATCAACAAATGGGATCTCACATTATTGAAAATTTCTGCACTTCAAAGGAAATCACCAACAGAGTGAAAAGAAAACCAACAGAGTGGGAAAAAATTTTAACCAGCAACCCCTCAGACAAAGGACTTGTGTCCAGAATATATAAAGAATTGAAAAACATCAAGCCCCCCAGATTCAAAGACCCTCTCCAAAAATGGGCATCTGAGATGTACACACAGTTCTCAGAGGAAGATATACAAATGGCAAATACATACATGAAGAAATGTTCACCATCACTGGTCATTCGAGAAATGCAAATTAAAACAGCATTGAGATTCCACCTTACTCCAGAAAGAATAGCTGCCATCAAGAAATCAACTGATAACAAATGTTGGCAAGGCTGTGGGGGAAAAAGGAACACTGATCCACTGTTGGTGGGAATGTAGTCTGGTGCAATCATTATGGAAATCCATATGGAGAATTCTCAGAAGACTAGGATTGGAAACCACATTCAATCCAGCTATTCCTCTCCTGGGTATTTTTCCTGAAGAACTGAAAAGATCATATCTCAGTGATATATGTGCACCCATGTTCATAGTTGCACAATTTGTGATAGCTAAATCTTGGAAACAACCAAGATGCCCATCAACTGCAGAGTGGATGAAAAAGATGTGGCATTTTTATACAATGGAATATTACTTAGCTATAAAAATGAAGATCTTGAGGCCTTCATAGGTAAATGGAGACAACTTGAGACTATCTTCATTAGTGAAATAAATAAGAATCATATTTATAAATATCATATGGTGTCTCTAGTGTAAAAAGTAAATAAGAACTACAAGTGTAATAAAACCAAAATGTGTAATTGCTATTGTAAAAAAGAGAGGAAAAGAAAGTGCTTTAAGGGATATAACTGCATGTAAGTTTGAGTGTGCAAAATAGATGACCATATTGCTGAATCTTTGTTGGATCTTTGAGCAGAACTGTTTGTAGTCTGACTGTTTGAATATTTACTATGTACCCTTTAACTTTGTAACTTGAACAACTACATCCAAGATGACAATATGTAATTTACAAATTACCGATTTCTTAGTGGGGCTTTTTCTCCTTCTCCTTTTTCCTTTCTTTTAGAAGTCTGTATTATTGCTACCCTTTTTTTGTTTTTTTTCTTCTCTTTAAATAAAAATTTAACAATGTATATTTGCTATTGTAAAAAAAAGAGGAAATAGGAAGCACTATAAAAGATATAGCTGCATGTATGTTTAGATGTGTGGGATTGATGACCATATTTCTAGATTCTTCTTGGATTGTTGAACAGATCAGTTTGCACTGTCACTGCTTTAGTGTCCACTTTGTGTGCTTTAATCCTGTAACTTGAATAACTATTTCTAAAAGAACAATGTGTAATGTATCAACTAGTGATGTTTTACTATTTATCTTCTTTTCTTGAAATTCTGTAATATTTCTACCTTTTTCTTGTTTTTTTCTCTTTGAATAAAAAAAATGAAAAAACAAAACAAAAAAACCCCATAAGCCTTAAAGGTGTGTTCAAATAGGGGAAGATTTCAGTAGAGGTGTCATAAAGCAGCCTCTTTCATCATCCTTGACCGGTTACCCATTCAACGGAGGTGTGTGTGTGAAGGTGAAGAAACAGCAGGTGATGTATAAGAATGACAGTGTCATCGATGTGTCTTCTGTTCAAAGCGATGAAGTTGTTTTCAACACAAAAAGGGGAAAGAAAAAGAAATCTCAACTTTTCTTATTAATCCAAACTGTCCTTTTGCAGTTGCTATGACAACAGCACCTCTCCTCCTCCTTCATTTGGATCTATTTCCAAACTGAGAACAATGAATGTAAAAGATCAGAAAAGAGGGACAGAAAGCAGGCATTAAAGGCATTAGAATTATTTACAGCAGAGAAGAGAATGCTAAGAGGTGGCAATTATATTGTTCTGCGCTATTAAAAGTTACTGCTACATAAGTAGTTCTCTGTTGTGCTCAAGATAAAATCAAATTAACTTTAACTTGAGGAAAACCACTTTGGGGAGAAAAAGTCCCTGATAGAAAGTTCTGTGGGACTACTGTGGCTCTGTCAGAGTAGAGTGATGCAAAGGCTCTGAAGTTATACATCTTGGGCAGGTTGCTATTTTCTCCTAAAAAGTCCTGGATCAATGAAACAATAACAACAACAAACTCATACATAGTGCTTACTCTTACAAGTACCATTTTTTTTATTTTTTTATTTTTTATTTTAAAAAAGAATAAACCAAAAGAGGACAGACCTAAGTAGATCAGAACAGAACAATGTAAGCAACACAGCACTTCACAACAAGACATTTGGATATTAACAGAAGCTATAATAATGTCTCTTTCTTTGAAATAGTTGAGCTTAGCTTTACACACAATAATGTCAAACAAAAAAATAGAATAAAACCACTCAAGAGAATGAAAGTATTGCAAGGCATTCTGAACCAAATAACTGAAGATGAACAATGGCTGCTATATTATCTCATTTTCCATAAAAATTTTGTTTATACTATCATACATATTAAAGTCCAATAAGACACAATGTGATAGAATCAATGGTAATAGAAAAACAAGAGCATGGTAGGACTTCAGAGCAAGATGATATTAAATCAACAATGGCTGGCATATTGCCTTGCCTTCAATGTAACTATTCATATCATCATATATTAAGATCAAACAAAACAGAATATAACCATTCCAACAAATGAATGAAAACATAAGACTTCAAAGCAGTATAATGGTGAACCATGATTTCCATAAAATCTTCTGTACTCTTACCATTTCTTACACCAGGGAGATGATACAGTATTTATACATGTGATTTTGATTTATTTCACTTATGAGTATAGATTCAAGATGCATCCATTTATTTATAAATATCTCAATATGGTCATTCTTTATAGCTGAGTAGTACTCCATTGTATAATAATACCACAATTTTTTTATCCATTCCTCAGTTGATGGGCACTTAGGTTGTTTCCAAGGTCTGGCTATCACAAATTGTGCCAGTATAAACATGGATGTGCATCTATCACTGTGGTAAGATGTTTTCAGATCTTTTGGGAATATGCCTAAGAGTGGAATAGCTGGGTCAAATGGGACCTCCATCTCCAGCTTTTTGAGGAATCTCCAGATTGACGTTCACAGTGGTTGTACCAGTCTACACTCCCACCAACAGTGCAGAAGAGTTCCTTTTTCCCCACAGCCTCTCCAGCATTTGTTGTTTGTAGTTTTGTTGATCCTGGCCATTCTTTCTGGAGTGAGATGGAATCTCATTGTGGTTTTAATTTGCATTTCTCTAATGACCAATGATGATGAACAATTTTTCATGTATTTATTTGTCATTAGTATTTCTAGATCTGAGAACTGGTTCATCTTGGATGCCCATTTTTGGACTGGGTCTTTGAATTTTGGGGATCTGATTTTTTTTAATTCTTTATAAATTCTAGACAGAAGTCTTTTGTCTGAGGGACAGTTCACTAAGATTTTTTTCCCAGTTTGTGGGTTTTCTTTTCACTCTGCTGGAAATTTCTTTGGACCTGCAGAAACTCTTTAATAAGATATGATCCCAGTTATTGATTCAGGGAAGTATTTCCCGTGCAGTTTGGTTCTTGTTCATGAATTCTCTACCACCCCTATGTCTTCAAGATTTTTACCTACTTTGTCTTGCAATAGATTTATTGTTTGTGTTTCAATATTTAGATCTTTGAACCATTTAGATTTTAGCTTAGTACATGGTGATAGGCATGGGTCTAATTTTAGTTTTCAGCATATGGATAGCCAGTTTTTCTAACACCATATATTAAAAAGACTGTCATTCTTCCAATGGACATGCTTGGACCCTTTATCAAGGATAAGGTGGCTGAGTGTGTTCATAGTTGTATCTTTTAGTCTATTCCATTCATCTTCATGTCTATTTTTATTCCAATACCATGTTGATTTTATTACGATAGCTTTGTAGTATAACTTCAAGTCAGGGATTGTGATGCCTTCTGCCTTGGCTTTGCTGCTTAGAATTGCCTTTGCTATTCTAGGTCTCTTCTGGTTCCAGATGAAATTTAGGAGTGATTTCTCTAGATCTATGAGGTATGCTAGTGGTATTTTCATTGGGATTGCATTGAATCTGTATAACAATTTTGAGAGAATGGACATTTTCACAATATTTATTCTTCCTATCCATGAACAAAGGATGTCTTTCCATTTTCTGAGGTCCTCTTTGATTTCTTTTTTCAGGGTAGTATAATTTTCCCAGTACAACTCTTTTACATCTTTCATTAGATTGATTCCTAAGTATTTCACTTTTTGGATGCTAGTGTGAAGAGTGTGGCTTCTCTTATTTGTCTCAGTGATTTTGTTGTTAGTGTATAAGAATGCTATTGATTTTTGAGTACTGACTTTGTATCCAGGTACATTTCTGAATTTATTTATTATATCTAGGAGTTTTTCAATGGCGTTCTGGGGGTCTTTGATGTAGAGTATCATGTCAGCTGCAAATAATGATAATTTAAATTCTTCTTTTCCTATCTTTACTCCTTTTATTTCTCTCTCTTGTGCAATTGCTCTGGCTAGCATTTCCAGTACTATATTGAATAGGAGCAGTGATAAGGGACATCCTTGTCTTATGCCTGATTTTAATGTAAAGGCTTTCAGTTTTTGGCCATTTAATATGACACTGGTTGTTGATTTATCATAGATGGCCTTTATCATATTGAGGTAAAGACCATCTGTTCCAATTCTCTGTAAAGTTCTTATCATGAATGGGTGTTGGATCTTATCAAAACCTTTTTCTGCATCTATAGGAATAATCATGTGATTCCTACTTTTGGTTCTATTGATATGGTGGATTACATTTATTGATTTACAAATGTTGAACCATCCCTGCATGCCTAGGATGAATCCCACTTGTTCATGGTGTATAATCTTCTTGATGATTTGCTGCATCCTGCTTGCCAGTATTTTATTGTGAATTTTTACATCTATGTTCATTAGGGAGATTGGCCTGTAGTTCTCTTTTTTAGTTGGGTCTTTCTCAGAGTTTGGTACTAGAGTGATATTTGCTACCAGAAATGACTTAGGGAGAACTACTTCCCTTTCAATTTTATTGAAGTGTTTCAGGAGTGTCAGCATTAAGTCTTCTTTGTATTTCTTGTAGAATTCTGCATTGAATCCATCTGGGCCTGGGCTCTTCTTTGTTGGTAGAGACTTGATTATATTTTCAATTTCATTCATAGAAATTGAGTTATTTAGCAGTTTTACATCTTCTTGATCCAACTTGGGTGGTTCATATGTTTCTAGGAATCTGTCCATTTCTGTGTTATTGAACCTATGAGAGTAGAGGTTTTCAAAATAGTTGTTGATGATCTGTATTTCCACAGAGTCGGTAATGATTTCACCTTTTTCATTCTGTATTGCATGAATTTGTGCTTTTTCTTTCCTTTTTTAAATTAGGTTGGCTAGGGGCTTGTCAATTTTATTTATTCTTTCAAAGAATGAACTCTTTGATTCATTGATTCTTTGAATTGTTTTCTTAGTCTCTATTGCATTAATTTCTGCTCTGATCTTTATAATTTCCTCCTTTTTTTGGCTTTGGGCTTGGCTTGCTCTTCTTTTTCTAGATGTTTCAGGTGTAGTATCAGGTTGCTTATTTGTGCTTGTTCTGTTTTCCTAATGTGAGAACTCAGTGCAATAAATTTTCCCCTGAGGACCACCTTCATTGCGTCTCACAGGTTCCAGTAAGTTGTATTTGTATTTTCATTTGCTTGTGGATATTGTTTAATTTCTTCTTTAATTTCCCTTGTGACCCACTGATTGCTCGAGTGTATTATTTAATTTCCATGTGTTTGTGGGGTTTTTTCATTTTTTTAACATTAATTTCCAGTTTCATGGCACTATGATCCAATAACATGCATGGGAAAATTTCGATTCTTTTGCATTTACTTAAATATGTTCTGTGGGTTAGTACATGTTCTATTTTAGAGAATGTCCCTTGTACTGGTGAGAAGAATGTATATCCTGATGTTGTTGGATGGAACACTCTGTATATGTTTATCAAATCCATTTGTTCTCAGTTGTGATTCAGTTCTGTTATTTCTTTGCTGATTTTCTGTCTAGTTGATCTATCCCTTTGTGTCAATGGTGTGTGAAGGTCTCCTGTTATAATTGTGTTATTGCCTATTTGATTTTTCATTTCTGTTAATACTTGCTTTCTGTAGTTGGGTTCTCTGGAATTTGGTGCATATATATTTAAGATTATTATCTCTTCCTCTTGCAGTTTTCCATTAACTAGTATGTAGTGATCTTCTTTATCTCTTTGGACCATTCTTGGCTTGAAGTTCACATGGTCTGCGAACAGAATAGCTACCCCCACTTTTTTTTTGAGTTCCTGTTGCATGGAGTATTGTTTTCCATCCTTTGACTTTTAGTTTATGAGTTTCCTTTTGGGTTAGATGGGTTTCTTGTAGACAGCATATGGTTGGATGCTATTTCTTGATCCATTCTGCCAGACTGTTTGTTTTAATTGGTGAATTGAGACCATTTACATTAATGGTTATAACTGTCATATATTGATTTATTGCTGACATGTTATCTTTTGGATGTTGCATCTTAACTTTCCTTTCTGTTTAATTGTCTGTCTTGCTTAGTGGTTTTTTTCCTATGTGTGTTTAGAATGTCTTTCAGTATTCTTTGTAGGTTTGGTTTGGTGATCATGAAGTTCTTCAGCTTTTCTTTATCATGGAGGTGTCTTACTTCTCCATCCATTTTGAAGGACAGCTTTTCAGTGTACATCAGTCTGGGTTGGAAATCATTTTCCTTTAGTGTCTGAAACACTTCACTCCATGCCCTTCCTCACTTCATTGTTTTTGTTGAGAAATCTGCTGTGATTCTGATAGGTTTTCCTTTATAGATGACCTGTCTTTTCTTTCTAACAGCTTTTAATATTCTGTTCTTATGTTGGATTTCTGGGATGGTGATTATTATATGTCTGGGTGTAGTTTTGTTTTGGTTATGGCTATTTGGAGTTATATATGCTTCACTAATCTGTATGTCAGTTTCCATTCTCATGTTTGGGAAATTTTCAGCTATTACTTCTGTAAATAGCCTCTTGATATCATTTGTGTTATCCCCTTATTTTTCATTTATCCCTATTAACCTTATGTTGTTTTTCTTCACATCATCTTGCAGCTGTTGCATTGTTGTTTCCTGATTTCTTATTATTTTTAGAAGATCTTTCCCTTCCTTTTTACTAGCTGCAATCTTATCTTCAAGGTCTGAGATTGTATCTTTACTTTTGTTGAGGTGGTTTTTGCAACTTTCATTAGAGTTTTTGATTTCCTGTATATCTCTTTGAATCTGCTTAATGCATTCTGTTTGGCTCTTAAACTGTTCACTCAAGGATTCATTTTATCATATTGCTTTGTTCCTCTAATTTTTTTTTTAGCTGTGTCTTTGTTGGATGCATTCAATATCCCTTTCACTATCTTTTATCATTTATTCTTTTACCTGGGAGAATATTTCTGATTTGAGTTCCCTCATAGCTTCCAGTGCTTGCTTCTTTATTTCAGTTGATATCATTTCAGCCATTTCAGGTGTATGTATAGTATTTTCTTCTATGTACATGGCTCCTAGGTTTTCTTGGGATGGGCTGGAGGTTTGAGATTGCATTTTGGTTTTGTGCTTTGTCATTTTCCTATATTTTCATGTTTCCAGCAATTTTTCAAAGCTTTCCCTGGATGTGTTGGAATTTCACCTCTGGAGACCTCTGCTACTGGGATTCACTTGGCTTTGGATCCCCTTGTGTGGTGGGCCAGGCTTCCCTGGTTGAATGAAGGTCATTGGGCATGGTTCACTCAAGTCCACAGAACCTCTGGAGCTTAGTCCAGTGTCCCAGCCTGCCGGCATCGATGTTCCCAAATGTTTCCTGGACCTGCCCTGATGAGCTGCAACTCACCTTGTGGCAGTGGTGCTAGCCTGGCTCCCCTTTAGGTGAGCCTGGCTCTGCTGGTGGAACGAAGGTCACTGGGAACAGTCCACTCAAGCCTGCAGAACCTCTGGAGCCTAGTCCAGTATCCTAAGGGGGCTGGTCGGGCACCCAGCCACCGGGATTGATGCTCCCAAACTTTTCCTGGCCTGCCCTGGTGAGCTGCAACTCATCTTGCAGCTTGGCTTAGCTTGGCTCCCCTTTTGGCTGGCCTGGATCCCCTGGTTGAATCTCAAGCACCATTCTTAGTTGTTTTGTATTTATGACCATAATCATGCAACATTTCTATCAGAATGATGTAATTAAGATTCTTATTTTACAAATGAGAAAAGTGAGGGTCAGAGAGCTTAGCAACTTGTCCAAGATCACACAGCTGTTGAACAGCAGAGCAGGGATTTGAACTCAGAAAGTCTATATTTTTAACTAACACTAGCTTTCTGAAACAGTTACTCTCTTGAGATGGGTTCCAGTTGCACTGGGACTTTCGAAGGAATCCTGTATAAATCCTTTGACAACTTGAATTTCAATGTTATGTATTGATTCATTGACTCATTCTTTAGTAACTGTTTATTTATTTAATAAGTATTGACTTGATACATATAAAAGTGTGAGCATTAAGACTCTGCTGCTAGAGTTTAATGACATCAGAGAGGCAAAAATTCAACAAATGGTCATTAAAAATTATCATATTGAAATTTTGACCAGACCATAGTGTGAGCCAGAAGCTGTATCCTAGCAGGAAAGGTACTTAACCTGTCTGTGCTTCAATGCCTTCACTTATGAAATATCTGATGTGAGGTTGCAATGGGATTAAATGAGTTAATACATAAAGGTACTAAGAACAATGCCTGGGCTACAGTAAGTGTTGAGTGATGGTTTTAACAGGGGCTCACATTTTCATGAAGAACAATTACTGCTGGATGTGGTGATGCTGTGGTAGTAGGAACACAAATTTGAAGCCTTCCTAGGTGATGTAGTGATATAGCAAGACCCTGTTTCAAATGTAAAATAAAATAAAAAAGGAGGGTGGGGATGTAGTCTAACTGGAAATGCCCTGGATTTGATCCCCAGTACCACAAAACAAAACAAAAACAAAAACAAAAACAAACCAAAAAACAAAACAAAAAAAAGCTAACAAGTAAGCCAGCCAGCCAGATGCCAGGAGTAGCTACTATGTATTGAATGCTCATTCTATATAATTCCTATCTATGTACTAGGGAAATGACAGAAAGAAAGATGAACAAGGTTTAAAGTGCTTGTTGTATAGGGTCATAGTGAGAAATAAGTTCAGGTACTAATTTCAGGTACTAATAGGAGGAAATAAGTTAAGGATAATTTCAGGTACTAACAGGAGGAAATAAAATTAGACAATAAAATAGTAAGGGGATGGGCAATGGACCTAAGTGGCAAAGAAGCTACATATATAAATCTGGGAGAAGCTTGAAAGTGAGACAGTGATATTAGAGTAAAAGTAACCTAAGAAAAGTAGAGGTGGAAGTTGTGGGTGGCTTCAGAAATTGGAGAGTTTATTAGGTTGAGAGTCAACGTCACAAACTGGGGCTATTCTGTTGGTATCTAGTGGGTTGAAATCATGCACAAGACAGCCTTCTCCACACAGAATTCTGCAACCCCAAGTATCCCTGGTGCCAAGTCTGGCAGACCCTAATTTCTGTACATGAGACTGGAGTTTGTAGAGCAAGGAATGGAGACTGGAATTTATTCTAAACAAGGTGTTGTAGTTAGAGGTTGAACACACAACAATTAGAATCAGGACATAGAGTTTATAATATTTTTGTGATGATTGCCCAGAGTTAACACAAGAAAATGCAGGAAATCTATCCACAACACAAAAGACGTAGAATATTTAGCCAAGGGCCTGAATCCCACAGCATTGTCCTACATGAGTCCAGATGAAGACCTAGAGCTCATGACAATGCCTCCCACAAGTACAACTGGAGGGCTAGAGCCTACAAAAAGGACTCACACAAGTCTTTTTTACTGATGTATGCTGGGAAGGCCCAAAGGTCAGCGGTGGAAGCTAGAAAACCTATGCCAGCCAGGTGAAGGAGCTGTGCTGGTAGACTGAGAGTTCTATGCTGGAGTCAAGAAGTCACACTCACAACAAAGACCAGGGCTGCCCTGAAAAGCATCATATCCACCCTCAGCGACACAGAGGCCCTGAGCTCCTCCGACAATAAGCATAGTCAAGTATGTGCCAGGAAGCCAGTTTGAGTTCAGTTTGGAGACCAAGCAGCACACATCTTCCCCTCCAGAGCCAGGAAGCAATGCTCGATGTAAGGACCAGAGCTTCTCCAGTAGAACCAATGGCTCAAACAGCAACATGTAGTGAAACCCACAATGCTGCAACAACACCTCAATGGCTTGCTTCTCCTTCTCCACATCTCTATATGGCAGCTTTACTCAGGTGGAACATCTATGCTCAGCACCATGCTGATGTAATCCAGATGGTGTTAAGTTGACCATCATCAGTTTTTAATCCATAACATAAGAGTAGCCATCAGGTGTCTTGAAGCAGTGGGATGTCTTGATGGGATTTAAAGTGCAGAAGATAACCCTGGATGCTTAGTGGGAAATGGATCACAGTGGGGCAAGATTGCATTTTCTTGTTTTTCTAGGTTTTGTAGCAGAGATGATATCTAGTCTAGACAAATGGAGATGGTGGCTCAGTTTAGGGAAATAACAGTAGAGATAAAGACAAATGACAGGATTTGGGAGGCAGACATGATGAAATTCATCAAAAGATGAATGATAGCTGAATTCACCAAAGGATGAAAGGGCCTTGACTAGAGAGAGGAGTCAGTCTACAGCCATACAACCATGAATGTGCTTGACCTTGTCTAATGTTGGAAGCTAAGCAAGGTCAGGTCTGGTTAGTACTTGGATGGGAGAGAGGAGTCAGAGATGATCGTCAGACTGTTACTGGCACCACAGGGCATGTGGACACTGAGCTATAGATCTATATGGAGAGAAGTGAGTTGAGGCATAATGAGCAGAATCCAAGAGTTCTATCCTTGACTCAGATCTGACTAATCTCTTAACTGTACAAGAAAAGATGCAATCCAGACCATTGGAAACACAATTATATAAGTCAACGGTTGTGTTGGGGATAAGTGGTGTAAGCATCTGCCTGGCAAGCACAAGGTCATGAGTTTGATCCCAAAAACAATCAAACAAGCAAGCAAACAAAATGAAAAACAACAACAAAAAAGTCAGTAGTCCCCAACCTTTTAAGCTTCAGGGACCAGTCTATGAAAGACGATTTTTCCATGACTATCTGTGTGTTTGTGTGGTAATATGATGGTTTCTGGATGATTCAAAGGTGCATATAACCCAAGTCCCTCATGTGTGCTGGTCACAGTAGGTTTTGAGCCTTTTGAGAATCTATGCTGCCTCTGATCTGACTGGAGGTAGAGCTCAGGCAGTGGTACCAGCATGGGGCAGTAGCTGTAAATACAGATGAAGCTTCTCTTGATTGCCACCATTTACCTCCTGCTGTATGGCCTGAGATTTGTAATTCCTGCTGTTAGTGACTGCCCCTTGTGAGGCCTTGGTTTTCTCCTATAGGAGATGAGCAATGACTTTAAAAGTCTGATCCTAGAGTAATAAGGCCTGGAGACAAGAGATTGAATTTGATGGATTTGTATTTCTAAAATACTTCTACACTTCACCAAATTTTCCTCTGAGAGCACCACTGTGAAAAAAAGACAAGAAATAGAGAAATGAATTCCATTTTTTAGAAAGGAAATTATGCTGCCTAAGAGATGATATTCCTAGGAAAGGAGAATGAGTCAGAAGTTGAATAAGAACCTGGGAGCACCTCCAAACTAGGTCTGGGATTTCCCTAGCAGCTGATGGATTTTAACAGAAACAATGTTAAACCATGTGACAAAAGGAACTATTTGAATTGTCTAGAAGATAAGATCATGATAGTCATTGCCTTCTTTCCCCAGTGGCTGTTCTCTGAATCTCCTTCCAATTTTAATGTGGTCTTGCATGCTTGATGAAGTTTGAAAAGACTTGAAACAAGGAAGATATCTTATTAAATTGGTGAGCTGTTTCCTTGGTGTTTATCCATAGACTGAAAAGGGCTCTCTGTCTTTGAGGTTAGCTGGAGACAACTGAACTGAGAATATTTTTGCAAAAATGAGATGGCATGAGACGAAAAGAGACTGGGAATGAAGTTCCTTTTGTCTCCATGTTTTTTTGAGGCTGCAAGAGAGCAGCAGCAGTAGCAGGGAAGATACCCCATCCTCTGCACATGTGAGTAGTTGAGGCAGGGCCAGCCCTAGGGAAATAATCCAGTTCCACTCCTGATAATTAAAGGAGGATTGTTGTATCTCCCAGAAAATCATTGCCTTTTGGAGAAGCAGAGATCAGTCTTTGCTTGCTTCCACTTGCTGGAGGATAAATAAAATGAGTCTTGTCTTGATGAAGAGTCCTAAAGCTAGTGAAGCATTCCACAAAGGATATTGTCTTCAAGACTTGCTGAATTTATTCTCTTGAACCATAAAGCAAGGCCAGAAAAGAACCTAGGCAATTAGTTTATAGCAGAAAGAGAGAGAGAGGTAACTCCCATACTACAGGATAAGTGTAATTTCTATTATTTATTTATTTATTTTCATTGAAGAAGCATTTGTGTTGTACTTTCTGTATGCTAGGCCAGCACTGCATTTGTTTACAGATATGACTCATTTAATTTTCAGAACCTTCTGTAAGGTAGGGACTTTTAATATATCCATTTTATAGTTCAGGAAACTGATACACAGAGAAGGGGCCTGGGCATAAAGGAGGTGAAGGTGATGTCTAATCTTAGACTTACAGGATGTGCATGAGAGAGGGAGGCAAGCAGGACAGTTCAGGCATGCCCTGTGGTAGCCCTGGAGGTGAGAGGTGGCATGATGTGTCCTGGAAGTAATGACAAAGAGGTTG
The DNA here is from genome assembly GCA_004027455.1 of Hydrochoerus hydrochaeris. Classification (NCBI taxonomy): domain Eukaryota; kingdom Metazoa; phylum Chordata; class Mammalia; order Rodentia; family Hydrochaeridae; genus Hydrochoerus; species Hydrochoerus hydrochaeris. The sequence goes on along the minus strand of PVLA01003246.1, from coordinate 204,177 downwards.
GCGAGGGTGTAGTGAACTGTGGTCTTGGAAGCTCCAAGAAGAGCTTTCTTTCAATGGTGCCTTGGGATGAAATTAAGGATTGACTGAGAAGGGAAGAATTGGAAGTGTGGAGTGACAGTAATTCCTGATGGAAACTTTTTTCTTTTTTGAAGGTAGTAAAATACAACAGAACAAGACAAAACAAAGCCAATTGAGACAGTGTAGTGAAATTGGTACAGAACTTTACAGCAGGTTACCAGGATAACAGTAATAGGTACAATAGTATATCTCATTTTCTTCACAATAGTTGTTCTTTCAATCAGGTATAACAAAATCAAAGGAAATACAGAACATTATAGAACTTAATCAAAACAGAATATTGAATAAAGCAATGAAATTAATCAGAACAGACCAAAACAGTGATAAAAATATTTGCCTTCAATGAGATGGTAGAAGGAAATCCCCCTTATTTGCTATATTACAGTCAACATCGCAAGAGATGCTCAGATCTCTGGCTCCCACTTGCTAACGAGTGGGGGATGGATGTTTGATTCTTAGCCCCCATGATGGTAGGATCATAGCCGCTTACCAGGGAGGTGAGCTGGTTGCTTGGTTTCCCAGCACCCTAAGTTCCAACATGGCACAGATATCAGGAGACACGGATGGTTTTCGCCCTGGGGCAGCCACAGCATGCCAGGCCACAGCCACTTACCAGAACAATGAGCTGGCTGCTTGCTTTCCCAGTGCCCTAAGTTCCAACATGGCATGGATCTCAGGAGATGCTACTGGTTCTCTCTCTGGGGCACCACCTGATGGAAACTTCTTGAAGGAGAGAAGAAAGACAGGAGTAACAAGAAGGAGAGACTGAATTAAGGGCATGGTTGACTTTATATGGGAGCAACATGAGTAGATTTAAATACTGACAGGCAGAGCTCAGAGTGATGGCACATACCTGTAACCTCAGCACTCCTGGAGCTGAAGCAGGAGAACTGCAAGTTGGAGTCCAGCCCAAGGAACTCATTGACTTAGCAACTCATTGTTTAGGTAGAGATGTGGCTCAGTGGGTTCAATCTCCAGTACAAAATAAATGACAGGCAGAAGTCAGAGCAAAGGGAGAGGTGAAGGAACAAGGAAAAAGAGTGTGAGTGATGGGGTTGATTTTTAGAGGATGACAGAAGGTCTAGAATGTGGGAGGCAGGATCTTCTTCCTTTAGGAAGGAAAGAATTTTAGGAATGCAAATGTTATGTAGATAAAATGGGAAGAAAGAGAAAATTCTATCCAATGTGTTTTTCCCCAATCATGGTGATTTTGATTGTAAGGAACAATCATTCAAGTTTGCTTAAGAGAGTTTATCACTTAAGAGTATATGCAGAAATCCAAGTATAAATGCTTAGTCCAGCAACAATCTATATTTCTCAGTATTGAGAATAAACAGTAGAAAGTTAAGGAGTGACATCAGCTACTTAAGAAGAGGATAAATAATTTAAGCTCTCTTGTGTGTGATAGTGCACAACTGTAATCCCAGCACTTGGGTGGCTGAGGCAGGAAGACCACATGTTTGAGAGTAGTCTAGAAAACTTAGTGATTTAACAAGACCCTATTTCAAAAACAAACAAACCAACAAACAAATAATTAAAAAGGGTCAGGGGATATAGCTCAGTGTAAAGGCCCTGGGTTCAATTCAGTCCCTAGTACTACCCCTCATCCCCTAATCCTGATGCTTTTTCTAGCTACATGATTGTGTAACTTTTATCTTCACGGTCATGTTTGATGTACTACAAACACCAAGTGTGAACTGCAGGCAGGAAGGAAGGGCAAAGAGACTTTCCAACTGAGTCTCATCTTCTAACATCACTCTAATAACTCCCTCACCCCATCTTCTTCTTCCATCTCCTCCTCCCCTTCCATCGTTAAAACTTTCTGAAGGTTCTTAGTAGTAATCCACAATTTAAATCTCATTTGCCAGATCAGATCACATAGTTGACCCATTTATAAGGATGTTTATTTGGACATAGAGGTTCCAAACAAAATCAGAATTATGTTATATGGGGCAAAAGAGGAGAAGGGAATGTGGAATAGGCAAATAGCAAGGCCTACAACAGGAGAGTATATCAAAGATCTCATGAGCCCAAGGGATCAATGGAGAGCCAGGCATTGTAGAGCTTGGAACTTTGAGCTAAGATCCCTGCTCTCCAGTGGTAGCTGGGAGTTATTACTTTCCCCCAATGTATCTACTCTATTTTTCTTTCTCTGTTCACCAGCCTCTTGTACATGTTTTACTCAATAATAACTTCTACTTACCCTCAGCTCACACCATACTGGCTGCCCCATTCACTTTCTTTCAGCTGCTTTAGTTTCTCAATTCTAACTTCAGGAAGATATCAGGTGAGTTGAGCCTATTTCATTTTTGAGCCAGGCTTACATTCATTACTGTCTAGGCAATAGGTGGTTCATGCATGGCTGGGATAATGAGATTTGAATTTTGGCTATAATAATTGGACTGTGAGAGGTAGTAAACCTTTGAAGGAGTTTTGGAAAGGGGAAGTAATATGAGGCTTTTACTTTCTCTGGGAAATAAAGGTGAGGCCTTGACTTAAAGCTAGACAGAGAAGCAAATAAGAAAGCTTAAAAGACTAAAAATCTGTAACAACTATAGACAAAGGAAACCTAGAAGATAGTCAAAGGAGCCTTTAGGACTTGATTAAATTTGGAGGCCAACATTTTCAGTGAACCCACTCTTGTGCTTATGGGATTTCCCCCAACATAGCTCATAGCCTAGTGATGCTACATGGGAGGCAGTTGTTGGATCCAGGGCCCAGATTCTTTCAGGTAGGTAAGAAAGTCAAACATTGGTACAACATATTAAAATATATATTAAAAATTGCTAGAATGATTGCCAGCTGATGCCAAAAAGAAGTAGTAGAGCTTTCAGAGCATTGGGATTTCTCGTGTTGGATGCCTGCATGATCTAGAGTATAATGGGGGGAAGATGTTTAGAAAGGAGTGGAGGTGAAGGCCCTGGTATGGAGAAGGAAAATGATTTGAGAGACATACAGAGTGGTTAGGGTGCTCAAATGGACATTGAAGTTCCTTGGGATAATGGCAGTGTTTGGAATGGGAAGGAAAATAATAGGCCAGAATATGAAATATTTAGTAAAAGAAGAGGAACTCTGTGAGGGAGTGACTAACTTGATATCAAGGAATAGAGAGTATAATTTAGGCATAATATTTGATTTCACTCTTTTCACCCCTCTTCACACCCAACAGGTCACCAGGAGCCTTCTGTCTTCCAGTTTCTGTAACAGAATATAACTAACAGGTGATTTACAATCAATAGGTCCACAGTTCCAGAGCATGACACAGGCCTCCAGTGAGGGCCTCTTAACATAGAAGAGGATGATGAAGCACATGCATGAGACTGAGAATCAAAATTGGGGCCAATCCATTGTTTTTATCAGAAACCCACTTTGTGATGACCAATCCACTTCCAAGATAACAGCATTAATCCATTTATAAGGTCTCTAATCATCTCTTACAACTTCCTACTCTTTTTTTTTTTTAAATTGGTACCGGGGTACTGGGGATTGAACTCATGACCATGCACTTGCAAGGCAAGCACTTATGCTGCTGAGCTAAATCCCCAGCCCAGCTTCCTACTCTTAATACTACTATAAGGGCAATTTAATTTTAATGTGGGCAAGCAGAGGCTTTCTGACCATAGTACCAAGTGTCCTAAATTTTCTGTCTTGCAAGTATTATTGAATTCATTGACTTCTTCCTATTTTCACCTCTGTCATGCTAGTCTAATTCACTCTTTTGCCTTTCCTTTACATATGGTAACCAATCAATTTTTGACTCTCTTCAAACCATTTTCTACAACTGTAGCCTGAGTGGTTTTTAAAAATTATGAATGTTATCATTGCTAAAAATTCATTGATAACACTCTTTTTTTTAGTGTAAAACTTAGGTAGGAAATTGTATTACTGTTTATAATATTTGAAGCCTCTCTGGTAGAGGATTCTACTTCCCTGATTCATTAGTGTCAAGCATGGCTGCATGATCTACAGGGATCTTCCACACAAGGGATTATATTTTCTTATTCTGTTAAAAACAAAATAGCCATGGCATTTGTTTTGGTTAATGAAATAGGGCCAAAGCGATATGTGTTGCATTTTTTTTTTGATATGTGCTACTTCTAAGCAGATAGAGATATTAAAAGCCAGATGCATGGATCCTCATTTCTCTTTTTTCCCCTCCTTTATAAGGTTGGTATTGACTCAGATAAAAGCTGATCCATCAGGCTTGAAGGTGAAGACAATGTGGGGAGAAAACCCATGGGGACATATAATATGGGTGGGAGCAGATTGCTATTGCAAGCCACTGTTATTTACTACTGCAGCAAAATTTACTATGTTATCTGTAAGACAGAACAAATTAATGGTTTGGCATTATTTTCCCAGACTTATCTCAGTCATTTCCCCTGTTACCTGATTAACTCTTATTCTTCCAGATTTCAGATTAAATGTCACTTTCCAAATTTCCCTCAACCCTGCCCAAACCTGGACCTGTTTAGATCACTTTATCATTTTGTTTCGTCACACCTGGCCCACTTTCTTCATATTATTCAGACTTACTGGGTAATATTTTTGTGGCTGTGATTATCTGCTAATTCGGGGAGAAAATAAGTACAAAAAGTGCCAAAATTGTGTTAATGTAATTCCTCACTATGCTTTAGTGTGTGGTACACAAGTAAACATTTAATTAATATATTTTGATCAAATGAACAAATCTGAACCCAGATCACCAGTGAGCCCAGAAGCTAGGGGCAGTGTGATGCATCAAACTTGAACAGACAGGGAGAAAACAAGAAATGATTTTAACAGAAATAGAAAGAGATTGTGGGGAGAAGAGAATGGTATATGGAGAAATGACCAGAGGGAAAAGTCTTATAAATGCCAGATTTCATCTCTACAGGAATGGAGATAGTGGTTCAGGTCAAACAGCAGACACACACTAAGCTAAGCTTCTTTTCCTCCATCTCTCCTTCCTATGTTCTTTCTCATTTCATCAACTTGTTTACAGTCTTCTAGATGTCAGGCTTTTTAGGGATGCAATGAGTTAATTCCCAGCTTCAGGAGCTTATCAAGATAGGAAATAAATAATTATGAAGGACAGACAAATCTTTCAAATAAGAAATTCAGAGACCATGGGAAATATCAAGAAGGAACAAATCAGTGTTTACTTTTTTGTCTGAGTTTTCTCTATTCTTTTTCTTTGAAATATTCTTTTCCTTGATGTTTCTTGGCACACATTTTATTCACTTTTGAAGCCCTGAATTTGGGAAGTATTTCATCTTAAAAGACTATAATCCTGTGGTCACAGGGTATTTCTGTATAACGCTTCAGTGGCCAGGTCCTCTCAGTAGTATTTCTGTCTAGATCGTCTTTGTCCTTATGTGACAAGTCTTGGTTGTTTTTAGTGGGATGCTGTTGGTATATTCTGGGATGGAGATAGCTGAAGGGATAGGGGTGCTGCTCTAATAATATCAACCATACTTCCTCTTACTAAATTTCATCAACCCTCCCTCCATTTTCCACTCTGCTTTGATGGAAACATATACCTTTAAAATATCCTACCTTATCTTTTTGTGTTCATGTTTTTCTCCTACTTTTCTATAAGCTGCTGGGGGCAGGAACTACGTCTGATTCATCTTTTTATTCTTCATGGTTTAGCAGAGGTCCTGTCACAGAGAATCTATTTACTCAATAAATGTTTACAGAATTGAATTGTGGGGGATACTATTGCTCCCCAGGGAACTATTAAATCAGACCCATTCTTTTTCTTTAACACAATCAAAGGATATTGTCAAGACACTGTCATTGATTCAGAGAATCTTTTTCTAGGACTTTGTCTATTAAAATTAAAAATTTTGATCAAAGCAATAGATACACATAGTAACAAGTCACATAATACTGAAGCATGTACTGACAAAAAGCAGTAGCCTTTCATTCCACCTTCAGTGTCTTCTCCAGAGGAAGCTTCTTTTTAACTATTTCTGTGTTTTCAGTTGTTCTGTTTGCTTTTGGCAAACCCTAAATAATATACTTACATTTCTATTTTGTAGTTTATGGCAGGAAATGTTTATTTTTTATTTTCTATGAAAGATTAAGGTTTAGTTCAAGCAAACTAACCCTTTCTTTTCTGTCCTGCTCCCAATATTTGACACATTTGTTTTTAGTATCTCTGAAATTACCTTTGTAACTTCTGACAATATAGTTTATATACTGTTTCTCTCCTCCCATTTCTTATTGTATCAACATTATGTTACTACTTTCTTAGTAAAAGAAGAACTTTAACATTTCTTTTCATTTTTCCTTATGCTTCTACTATCCCCCTTGTTTTTCTCAATGTAATCCCTTTGTATTTTATGCTGTCAGCACAGTTAACAGCTATTTGTATTCTTCAGCTACAATCAAGTTGTCCTTTGCCAATAGGCTGACACTAGAGGTTGAATATGAACCAGTGCTTTTGTTATTACAACTTTTGAATGCATTCACTCCTGGATCAAGGACTGAACTAGGATGAGTACATTTTCTTCCCTACTGATCTAAAGTCACAGGTTTGGATAAATCACAGAGGAGTGCCATAAAGTAGAACCTGAAAGATTTTTATTTTCATTTTGCCATTAAAATAGGGATAAGCAATTCAAATTTTATCCCACAAGAAAATTGACTGTGAAATATAATTGTTGGTCTTCTTTTGGAAAAAAAAATCTTACCCAAGCTATATGCAAGGGTCTCTTTACAAGGTTATTAAACTCTTCAAGAAAATAACAATAACTTAAAAGATACTTAGGGATATTATAAAATAATTCTTAATTTTGTTTCTGTGTTAGGGGCCATTAACTATGACTTTCTGCACCATTCCTTAAATTGGAGAAGAGTCTGCTAACAGATTCAGGACCAAGACTTTCCAGTGCCCGAGAAGGGAGGATGAAGCCTCAAGTCAGCCTAGATTCCATGTTGAGGTGTAAATTCTCTTTCACTACATAAGTCTAGTAAAAGTACCCACTCAGGCTTCACACATGTAGAAAGAAAACCCCTGCATTATAAACTTTCTTCATCTCAAACGGAATGGAGATGCTGTGAAAATCCATAGGATCTTATCCTCTATTCTGAAGCTTACCAGCTAGCTTTAAGTTACTCAGAATTAAAATGTTTTGAATGTTTTCCAACCAGTCTCCATAGACAAGGTTAAATCCCTTTGCAACATACTCTGAATTGGTCAAGATTCTTTTTTTGTAAGTGGCAGATATTCAAAGCAAATTTGTTTAAGCAGAAAGGAGATTCCTTGAGTCATACAACCGAGAGGACGGTTAGCATCTATGGGTAGATCTATGGCAAATTTAGGGGAAGATTTTGTATTATGAACTTACCCTCACTCCTTACTTTTTCCTCCTCCTCTTCCTCTTTATTCATCTTATTCTTCTCTTGCTTATCATTTCTTTCTTTTGTCTTTCTTTCTTCTCTTCTTCCCTTATACTCTTCCTTTCTTTCTCTGTTCATTTTTAAGAAAGCATAGTTTTAGCATTTTGGACCATTGAAGTGCTAGTTTTAGTTTACATTTACTCCATAGTTAATTACAGTGGTGACAATCATATCATTCTCTCACATTCATGCATCAAACACCACAGAAAAATTTAATTGGATCTCTTCATATTAGATGTCTACTGCTGAACCAGTCATTTTAACAACAGAAATGGTGCAGACTTGGATTGCTCATTTCAGTTCATATGTTCACTCCAAACCATATGGAAGAATGTTTCGTTGTTTGGAAAGATGGGCTCTGTGGTAATAAAATAAAATAAAATAAAATAAGGGCAGGAAGAGTGCTGGACAAAAGAAACAAAATAATCTATTTCACTTTGACCTTGTATTCATTATTTTATTTATAAAATTTATTTATAAAGCTAATGAAATTAAAGCTTAAAAGCTCATTACTCACATTGATCCTTTGAAAAATTTAGACAAGCATTTTAGTGACTCATGTCTGTCTTTACTTTGTCTTCTCTTCTTCATCCATTTTATTCCCTCATGTTGAGTAGCACTGGAGAACTGCAGGAAGTTTTTAGCTAAGTAGAATTAAGTTGCTGATGCATTTTAATTTAAAGCCAGTGAGATATAGTTAGTTGGCTTACAGTCCCTTATGTATATAGTTAAATTATTGCTAGCTATCCCATAGCAGGAATGGCTTTCAGATCTACTTGTGCTGTGACAACCTATATGGTGATGTGACATGAAAGTGCAGGGACAGGACTGAATCAATATTTGGAAAGTGTCCATCAAAACCCAGCAGCAGGAGTATGTGGCAGCAAATGCAAAGTAAATCTTGAAATGCACAGAACCAAAAGCTAGTTTTTTAAAACATTTTTTATTTAAAGGGATAAAACAGAAAAAGGAGAGAAATATTACAGAATTTAAAAAACATAAACAATAAGAAATCACTAGTTGATGAATTACATATTACTCTTTTAGAAATAGTTGTTCAAGTTACAAAATTAAAGCACACAAAATAGACACTCAAGCAGTGAGACTGAAAACAGATCTGTTCAACAATCAAACAAGAACTAAGAAATATGAGTAACAATCCTGCACACATAAATATACATGCAGTTATATCTTTTATAGCACTTCCTATTTTCTCTTTTTTTACAATAGCAATTATACATTTTTTTATTTAAAGAGAAAAAACAGGAAAAAGGTAGAAATATTACAGAATTTCAAGAAAAGAAGATAAACAGAAAGAAATCACTAGTTGATACATTACATATTGTTCTTTTAGAAATAGTTATTCAAGTTACAGAATTAAAGCACACAAAGTGGACACTCAAGCAGTGAGAGTGCAAACAGATCTGTTCAGCAATCCAACAAGAACCTAGAAATATGGTCATCAATCCCACACACCTAAACATGCATGCAGCTATATCTTTTATAGTGCTTCCTATTTCCTCTTTTTTTACAATACCAATTATACATTTTTAAAATTTTATGTAAAGGAAAGAAAAAAAAAGCAAAACAGAAAAATGGGTAGCAATAATACAGAATTCTAAAAGAAAGAAAGAAAAAGGAGAATGAGAAAAAGCCTCACTAAGAAATCAGTAATTTATAAATTAGGTACTGTCATCCTGGATGTAGTTGTTCAAGTTACAAAGTTAAAGGGTACATAGTAAATATTCAAACAGTCAGACTACAAACAGTTCTGCTCAAAGATCCAACAAGATTCAGCAATATGATCATCTATTTTACACACTCAAACATACATGCAGTTATATCCCTTACAGCTCTTTCTTTTCCTCTCTTTTTTACAATAGCAATTACACATTTTGGTTTTATTACTCTTGTAGTTCTTATTTACTTTTTACACTAGAGACACAATATGATATTTATAAATATGATTCTTATTTATTTCACTAATGAGGATAGTCTCAAGTTGTCTCCATTTGCCTATGAAGGCCTCAGGATCATCCTTTTTTATAGCTGAGTAATATTCCACTGTATAAAAATGCCACATCTTTTTCATCCACTCTGCAGTTGATGGACATCCTGGTTATTTCCTGGATTTAGCTATCACAAATTGTGGAGCTATGAACATGGGTGCACATATAACACTGTGATATGAACTTTTCAGTTCTGGGAAAATACCCAGGAGGGGGATAGCTGGATTGAATGGGGCTTCCAATCCTAGGCTTCTGAGAATTCTCCATATGGATTTCCATGTACTGGCTTGACTTTGCCATGTTATGTTCCAGTTGTTTCTTTCTGCTTTTCCTCTTATTTAATTGCTTATCCTACCTGGTGGTTTCTTTCTGTTGTTTTTTTGGGGATTGTGGTCATTTTTATTTCTGTCTAGTATGTCTTTCAGTACTCTTTCAAGGGTTGGTTTGGTGGACATGGATTTCTTCAGTTGTTCTTTGTCGTGGAAGTATCTTGTTTCTCCATTAAATTTGAATGAAAGTTTTGCTGGGTACATCAGTCTGGGTTGAAGTTGTTTTCTTTCAGGGCTTGAAATACCTCACTCCAAGCTCTTCTTGACATGAGGGTTTGTGCTGAAAAGTCTGCCATGATTCTAATGGGCTTTCCTTGATAGGTGAGTTGTGTCTTTTTTCTGGCAGCTTCTAATATTCTGTTTTTATGCTGTTTGTCTGAGATCTTAATTATTATGTGTCTGGGTGTGGATTTATGTTGATTGTGACTGTTTGATGTTCTATATGCCTCACTAATCTGCATATCAGATTCTTTCCCCATGTTTGGGAAATTTTCTGCATTATTTCTTTAAATACTTTACGTATGTCATTGGCCTGGACTCCTGTATCTTCACTAATGCCCATTATTCTTATATTGTTGCTCTTGGCATCATCATGAAGCTTCTGGATTGTCATTTCATGCTGCTTTGTTATTTTTAAAAGTTCTATCCTTTCCTGATCACTAACTGTGATCCTGTCCTCAAGGTCTGAAATCCTATCCTCAGCTTCCTTTAGGCGGTTTTGCATGCTATCAACAGAGTTTTTTGTTTCTTGGATGTCTCTTTGAGTTTATTTCATGAATTCTGCTTGTTTTCTATATTGTTCATTCAAAGTTCCAATCAGTTTCCCATGCTCATGTACTTTTTTCTCTAGTTCTTCTTTAGCTGCATTCAACAACTCCTTTACTAAAGTTGTTATTTCTATCTTTACATGGGAGACTACTTCTAATTTGATTTCCTCTATAGCCTGATGCAGTTGTTTTTTTATTTCACTCGCTATCTTTTCAGAGATTCCCGGTGTGTTACTTTGGGGTCCTCTATTTCAATGTCTCCTATACTTGCTTCTGGTGAACTATATGTTTGAGACTGCATTTTGCTTTTTCGTTTTGTCATTTTCACTCTGCCTGGTGTTTTCTATGTGTAGGAGGGGATCACACACACTATTTTCAGACACAACAAAGTCTTACAGTTAGTTGTAGGGGGTTTTACTACTGGCCCTATTTATCCCCTGTACACCTCTATTTTGGGGTATACTTACCACATTGATACAGTCAATCTGGTGTAGTCCATAGTTCACCCCTGGGAGCAAAATTCCAAATTTTCTCACACTAACTGAATCCTGCTGAGATCTTCTGATGTTCCAGGTGGAAGGGTGGGCCCAGCTGAAGCAGTCCAGGGCAGTTTTCAATCTTGGGCGGGCCTCCTCGATGTTCCTGGTGGCAGGGCGGGCCCATGGTGGAAGTTCTGGGCAGCCTATGCCTGCTGCAGGCTTCTGCTGAATTCAAGGTGGCAGGGCAGGCCCTCGGTGGAGGTTCCAGGCAGCTTACCCCTGATGCAGGCTTCCACTAAGTTCCCGGTGGCAGGGCGGGGCCTTGGTGGTGGTTCTGGGCAGCCTACCCCTGCTGCAGGCTTCTGCTAAATTCCCGGTGGCAGGGCGGGCCCACGGGGGAGGTTCCGTGCAGCCTCCCCCTGATGCAGGCTTCCGCTAAGCTCCCAGTGGCCCCTGAACTTCTATGAAGGAGTAGTGGTCAAAGACTGATCTGGCTTTTTCAGGCTGAAGGGGGTCATAATTGTTGGTCAGCATTCCAAGATCCTCTTCAGAGCATCTGTCTAAAGGCTCTCAATAGATACCAGGCATTTTCATCTTGAGTAGGCATAGAGCAGCTTTAAGCCTCTGCTAATGACCTTGGTGGAAGACTTCCAAATGATATAGGGGAAAGAAACTCCCAACCTGCTAGATGTCTGGTACAGGTTCATGTTCTCTGTCTCCCCTCTCTGGTGTATAAATTCTTTAGGAGCACGATTTCTGCTTGTGTTCCAAAAGCTAGTTTTAAAAAGAGGCTTACCAATTTAATAGCTCATATGGGAAGATAATTTACTAGAGATTTTTTGATCTTAGGACAAACAAATAATTTGTTGACACTATCAATAATAAGTTAAAAAGCTTAAACATATTACAAAGCTCAAACAAATAAAAATAAACTTTGATCAGTCATGCTAGAAGAAAACCTGAATTATCTTTCTTATCTCCATAGAAAATTATGTTATCAAAATTGTCATCAAAGAAGATACAGTCAAGGAGTGAGTATGCAGGAAATATTATAGAGAAAGAAATAAAAATATTGTATTTTTCTGGATTTTTTGGTTTGTTATGTTTTTCAGTTTTTACATTTGTGATTTATTTTCTTTACTCCTTCTTTTTTTTTGTTATAGTAAGACCTTTTAACATGAGATCTATCCTAACAAAATTTTAAGTGCACAATAGAGTATTGGTAACAATAGATATAATACTGTATGGAAGATCTGCAGGTTATTCATCTTGGTAACTGAAACTTTGTATTTACTTAATAGCAGAGTTATGGCCTGTATTTTAAATATCCTCTGATGGACCATGTATCAAATGCTTGTTTCCTAGAGCAGTTCTGTTGGGAGATTATGGAACCTTCAAGAAATGAGCCAGTGGGACATTTTCCTGTCATGAGGGGCATATCCTTGGAGGGGTATAGTAAAACTGCAGCCTCTATCTTCTTATTTTGTCCACCCTGGCCATAGGGGAATAGCTTTGTTCTGTTAGGTTTTTCTTGCCATGATGTGTTGCCTAAGAAACAACAGGGCCAACTGACCATGGACTAAAAACCTCCAAAACGGACAGGCAATACAATTTTTCTCTTTGGGCATTGCTTATCTTAGGTATCTGTTATAGAAAACCAACTAGCATAAACATTTTTCCATTTGCCCCTCTTCTCTCCAAGAACTCACTAATAACTGTCATTCTACTGTTTCTGTGAGTTGACTGCTTTAGATATTTTATGAAAGTGGAATAATGTGGCCTTTGTCCTCCTGCAATTGGCTTATTTCACTTAGCATCATGTCCCCCAGTTTAACTCATACTGACTCATAGGGGAGGATTTCCTTCTTCTGTAAGCCTGAATAATATGCCATCATATGTGTACATCATATTATCATTATCCATTCATCCATGAATGTACATTTATGTTGTTTGCATATATTGTGTGTTGTGAATAATGCTGCAATGATCATTGGTGTGCAGTTATCTCTCCTAGATTTTGATTAAAATTCTTTTGGTATACATCCAGAAATGCAGATCAAAGAGTCAGCAATACAATAATAGTGGGAGACTTCCATACCCTGCTTCCAATAATAAATAGAAAACCCAGACAGAAAATCAATAAGGAATTAACAGACTTGGACAACACTATAGACTAGATAGACCTAACAGACACATAGAGAACATTCCACCCAATGGCAGCAATTTACTCACTCATAACACATATTTACTTTTTGCTCTGCAGACAGTAATGTAATATAACATTTACTGAGTGATCATTGCTGTACTACACACTTATTTCTGCTTTTTAAAGAAATATATTTTTATGATTAACATATGGTTTTTGATATATAGTTATGGAAATTTGAAGAGTACATAGACATTTACATTCATATCTAATTTTGCATTTGTAATTTTATATTGTTTTTAAAGAGAAAATCCTTTCCCCAAATTATCTAAGCCTTGGGCCCTATAAAATATGAATTTTGTTTGTTTAATATCTTTCTTCATTAACTAATTTCTTGTTAGGTTCTGAGTTTGGGATTTGTTCAACTTCCTCATCTCTCTTAATACAAATCTTAGCATAGTTCTTGGCATGCAGTCATTATCAACCAAATCCTTAATTTACAGACCATTTCTGGAGCATATGTAGTCCCTGCTTTGAGGATGTGGCTTCATTTGAGTGACAGGTGCTCCTGGGAATACAGTGCTTCAGGGTCTTCTAGGTTGCTGCACTTCCTTATTCTCTTCTGCTATTTTCATCATTGAGGTTTTAAAACTTGAATATTAAGCTTAATTTTCCCCAGTCCTAATTTGCAAGATCAGAATTTTACCATGGTCCTTTTTTTTTTTTTTTCCAATTTTTTCTCTGCCTCTGTAAGGTCCCAGTTTCAAATTCCCAGGCTTGATTCTGAATCCTGGCCCTGGATTTAAATTTAAATCAATCTTTCTGGTGTTAATTGCCATAAAATATCTTCATTTCAAGAGGTGTTCACTGAAGAGACTCAGAGTCTCTCTCTCTCTCTCTCTCTCTCTCTCTCTCTCTCTCTCAATATTTTATTAAATATACACTAATACACTGACATACACTAAAAATTCACACTGAACTTTAGTTGCTTAGGCACAGTTTTTATTTTGAGACTGGGTCTTATTAAGTTGCCCAGACTGGTCTCAAACTGGCAATCCTCCTGCCTCAGCCTCTGGAGTTCCTGGGATTGCAGGTATGTACTACCATGCCTGGTTTAGTGGTGGGAACTTTAAGAGTCAATTAGACCATGAAGTCTTCCATGATCTAACGCAGTTATGGCAGCAGGCTCCTAATACAGAGAAAAGAGTCGATCTTAGATTCTTCTCTCTGACTCTGACTTCTCTCTCACTAACCTGGCCTTCCACCATGTTTTGATGGAGTATAAAAGCTTTTCCAAGATGCCTGTGTCATGCTTTTATACTTCATATACTTACAGTCTCCAGATGGTGAGAAAGAAATTTCTTTCCTTTTCAAATTAGTTTATGGTTGTGACTATTGGTCAATATTTGTCAACTTCATTGAATTAATAATTGCCTAGCAGATTCATAAAACATGTTCGCAGGTGTGTCTAGGTGGGTAATAGAGGTATGCTGTTGGGGTCAATGTCTGGTCCCTTGCATCTTCCTAGAATTCTCCTGCTCTGCTTCCTGGCCGCCAGGGACTAAGTTTCTTTGCTCTGTCTTACCCCTCCACCATGATGCTTGTGCCTTGAGCCAGCTCACCATGGACTGAAACCATGAACAAATTAAGCCCTTTCCCTTGGAGGATTGTGGATTTTTGGTATTATGCTTCAGTGATGAGAAAACTCACTACTAATATAATGGTGTTCTGTTGTAGCAACAAAAAATGGACTGGGCCATGATGTATATAGGGAAGATATTTTAAGAAGATTTTCCCTCTAAGGGTGAAAAGCAACTCTAGGGGACAGGACTTCCCAGCACCCCTAGAAACATGAACAGGTATCATTTATGTAAACCACAGAGTAAGTGGCTCCCTCCTTGAGTGTTCACTGGCAATAGTTCTCCTGAAAGGGCAAGAGTAGAAGGCAAATATGATTTCAGTCAGCGCTTCTTCACCTGGGATGCATATTTACTCTCCTTTACAGCTTCTAAAGCAGTCTGCTGCCCAAGTGCACCTCCATCTTTAGACTATTTAAAATCAGAACTTCTGGGAGTAGACAAGGGTACTAATGTATAGCTGATATTCAGAATGGCTTATGTCTAGATGTCCCCTCCAATCCTCATGTGGTGATAGGTGAGGCTTTTTAGAAGTGACTAGATTTAGGGTATGTGATGCTGGGGTTAAGGGTGTGTGATTTCTAAATTAGTCCACTGACTGGTTTTGTATAGTTCTAGGTGTGGAAATTGGGAAGGCCCACCCTGGGTGTGGATGGCACCACCCAAAATGTGGGTAGCCTATAAAGGATAAAAGGGAGAGGCAGGCTGATGTTGCTGCTTCTTCACTACTTCACTGTTTCACTGTCTCTTGGCTGCTTGGAGTATTTCTGCTCTGCAATGCCCATCTACCATGCAGCACTGGCCTGGAGCCAGCCAACAATGAACCAAAACCTCTAAAAATTGTGGGAGCTGCAATAAATCTTCCCTCCTTTAACTTTGGGTGTTGAGTATTTTGTCTCAGCAATGAGAAAATTAAGACAGCTGCTTTAGGAGGCTGTCACATCGGTCCAGGTAAGAGATGGTAGCCTTTTGAGTGAATGGCAATAACAAGAGGAATAGGGGGAGGAATTTTAAGGTTGCCAAACTGAATGTGGACAAGAAGGGAATATGAAGAATGAAAAGTGGTTCCCAGGTTTACTGTGGAAGCACCATGAGATCACTGGTTCTCAAAGCCTAGCATTCTTCAGAGTCACCCAGAAGGCTTGTTACAGTACTATTCTGAGCCCATCCCCAGAGTTTCTAGGAGGACTTGAGTATTTGTATCTAATAAGTTTCCAGTTGAGAGCTTTAGGCCAGGGAATCACAATCTAGACTAACAGTTATCCAACCACGGGTTAGAATCATTGAGAGAAGTTTAAAAATTATAGATTGGGTCACACACATATCAATTAAGTCACAGTCTCTGAAGATAAGGTCCAGGTACTGGTGCTTTGGAATAACACTCAAACTTGTTAAATACATGATGTATGACAAAAATATGGTGAAAGCTTAAAAATTTAAAAATTCATTGCAGTAAAAGACATGTTAGCATCAACCCCCCCTCAAAATACTTCACCTCACTTCAAACACACTTAATTCATTTTTCCTACTTTTGGAAACACTTCTACAAATTCTGTTTTGTGAGTGTCTTTAGTTGCACAGAGGTGGCTGCCTTGATATCCTAAATTAATTCAAAATGTTTATCTTTAGCGGTCACTTTGATTTATGGGGAAGAGTCAGAAGCCACTAGGTGCCAAATCTGGTGATTAAGATAGATGAGGACACTTTGTTATATTTTTACCAGCCTGCTCTTTTATAGGATGGTCATCTGTGCAGACATTCACCAGATTTTTGATCCCACCTTGTAAAGAAATGAAAAGAGGACTTGTAAGACCTATTTAGAATGTGGCAAAGATGATGAAAGAGATGTGTTCAGAAGTGAGGGGAGTATTTTAAATGAGATTAATGGCAATGCATCTTTTACTATAATAAATTTTTAAAATTTAAGCACACATATTATTTGATCAGCCCTTGTATTACTAAGTCTGGCCAACCCCAGGTTCTGAGTTAATTGGTCCAGACCAGCACTTGCACATGAATGTATTTTAAAAACTCCCCATGGGGTTTTTCTATACAGCCTTGAGAGCCATGGACCAGATGGATGGTGATGGCTTGGGCTATGATAGACACAGGCATCCTCTAACTGTCTACTGTGGTTTCAGAAGTTACCTACTTCAGAGAAACTTGCTCACTCACTGCTTTGTTATATGAAATTCTTAAAAGAGTCAACTCAACAGATCCCCCTTCTTTTTTTCTAGTTAAAAACACATAATGATACACAATTCATATAGGTAGCTAGCTATTAACTCCAGACCCATAAGAGAAGGAGATAGACTATGGCTCCCTGTTGCACTCTCAGTGCCTAGCACAGGGCCTTGCTCATACTAAGCATGACACACATGTTTAATACTTAAATAAATATTTTGATTTATCAGAAACTTTGCAACTTTAATTATTAGGTATCACCAATGAGCTCAATATGTTTCAACATCAGCTCTGAAATATGGTTTTGAACTGGATCCCGTTGCAGTACATTTAGATGAGGTGTTACTTGACCTGACAGCTTCTGGCCCATGAGGAAACCAAAATTAAATGTTAAAATCAAAACACTTAACATGCTGGAAGATAAAATAGGTAAAACTCTTGAAGTCATAGGCACAGGCCAGGGATTTTGTGAACAGAACCTCAGCTAAAAGGAGATAGTACTAACAATCAACAAATGGGATCACATCAATAAAAACTTTGGTATAGCAAAAGAAACAACCAACAGTGTAAAGGGACAATCTATAGAAGGGGAAAGTTTCTTGCCAAATATTCCATAGACAGAGGACTAAATATCTAGAATATATAGAGAACTAAAAAAATTAGATAATCTAAAATAAAATAATCAAAAGTGTGCAAACATACTTCTTGGAAGAAATAAAAATAGCTAACAAGTACATGAAAAAATGGTCAACATTGATGGCCATTAGAGAAATACAAATCAAAACAATGCTGAGATTTTATCTTGCCCCAGAAAAAATGGCCATCATCAAGAAATCAAAGAACAACAAATGCTTTGGGGTGAAAGGAACACTTCTCCATTGCTGGTGGGAGTGTAAAGTGTTATGGTTTGAATCTGGATGTTCCTCAAAGCCCCATGTGGTCAAGGAAGGGGGGCAAACTTTTTGGAGGTGGCTGAATCTAGAGTTTGTGATTCATTGTCTATTGCTGGGATTAAGGGTGGGATTAAAGGAAGCATACAATATAAGGGGGGAAATGAGGCTTACTTCCCCTCTTTTGCTGTTGTTTCTTCTGCTGTCTTCTACCACCGTGAACTGTTTCCTCTCTGCCATGGCATCCTGCCTTGGAGCCAGCTGATTATGGACTGAACCTTTTACAAATTGTGAGATAAATAAATCTTTCTTCCTTAATTTGGGGCATCAGATATTTTGTCTCAGCAACAAGAAAAGTAATTAAGACAGAATTTGGTACCAGAGGGATAGAGTTACTGCTGTGACTATGCTTAAACCATGTGATTTAAGAGCCTTTGGGAATGGCTTGTGGGAAGAGATTTAAAAAGTTTGGAGGTACTAGATGAAAAAATTAGGGCTAGAATGCCTTAGGCTGCTCAGTATGAGAGAGTCTGATCAGATCTCAGAAGACCAGAAGACTGATAGAAATCCTGCTGATAAAATCCAGGCTTGAGAAGTTTCTGTGGCAAAGAAGCACTGCATTGGCTGTTGGACTCCAGACAATGTGTGTTATGGCTTAGCAAAAAGTTTGTCTGCATTTTGCTCATGGTGAGAGACATTGCCTGAGACTAAGATTAAGGGTAACAGACTAATTAATTTAGTAGAAGAAACTTCAAAGCAATCTAATGTTGGAGGCACTGGCATGGCTACTGCTGGGGATTTTTGGCAAAATTTATGTTGAGAATCAAGAGTAGAGAGTCAAACAGGGTTATTTAAAGCAGGGTAACCTTGGCCAGAAAGAAAGCTCCAGTAAAGTTGTGGACTGCAAAGATAGAGCAAAGATCTTGATTGCTGATAAGGAACAAGAGAACAGAAAAGAAGCAGCCTCAAAATCTCCACCTTTTGCAGCCTCAAAATTGCAGAAGTGAAAGTCTTGGCTTTGAGGACAAATCCACAGAGCACCGTGCGCCAGAATGGCAGCAGTCAGACCATGTTCTGGATGGCAGTGGCCTGGAGAATTTGTTCCTCAGAATTGGATTCAGAGTGCTTAGCAATCTAGCCACTCAACTACTATACTCAAGAGATGTGGAAGCCTGTATACTGCTCCAGTTGGCAGCAGAACTTGACACCATCCATGTGGTACTAGTTTTAGATGCATGCAGAATGAAAGAGTTGTGGACTTAAGAAGGCTTCCACCCCAATTTCAGAAGGCCTGGGAGGCCAACCAGTGTGCCCCTGAGAGGGGAGTATGTGAAGCTGTGAGTGTGAAGCCAAAGGTGCAGTGGAGACCCCCGAAGTTTGGAAAATCTAGGAACATGGATTGTATAACGAAAGCTGCAATGAGAGAACAAAGCAGGCCTAAAAGGAATGTGGATTATCTGATGAAGACTGCAAGGAGGGAGCAGAGCAGACCCAAGAATGAGAAGTGCTGTAGGGCTGGGGTCACCCAAGCCCTTTGGAGCTCACAGTTTACCACAGATTACCTCAGATGCTTCATGTTTGCCCTGATGAATTTTGGATTTGCTTTGGCCCCAATCCTTTGGGTCTCCCTGTTTGGAATGTTTGGAATGGAAATATTTATCTTGTGCCATTAAATGTTGGAAGTGTTTAACTTTTCATTTGTACAAGGGCTCATAGCTAAGAGTTTGCCTTGTATCTCAGAGGAGACTTAGACTTTTCAGCAATGCTGAAATTGTTAGCACCTTAGCAACTTTTATAGATGAACTAAATGCGTTTTACATAAAGGAATGTACTTGAGCCTTTGGGGGCCAGAGGTGGAGTGTTAATGGTTTGTATCTGAATGTTCCCACAAAGCAGCATGTGGGAAATGGGGGAGGATGGGCTTTTTGGAGGCAGCTGAATGTATAGTTTGTGGTTGGCTCATTGCCTATTGCTGGGATCAGTGATGTGAGTGATACATCTGCCCTAGGATGGCAGTCTGCATACAATATAAGGGAGTATAAGAAGCTTGTTTACCCCCTTCCCCATTTTTCTTTTTTTGCCATTGTTGCTTTTGCTATCTTCTACAGCCATGAACTGTTGCCCCTCTGTCATGCCACCCTGCTCTGGAGCCAGATGATTATGGACTGAAGTCTCTACAAATTGTGAGCTAAATAAACCTTTCCTTCCTTAATTTTGGGCATCAGTTATTTTGCCTCATCAATGAGAAAAGTAACTAAGACATTGGTATAAACAGTATGGGAATCAGTATGGAAATTCCTCAAAAGCTAAAACTAGAAATTCCATTTCACTCAGGTATTCCACTTTCCCTCTTCAGCAAGTCTTTAACTTCTCAAAAAGTTAAAGACATCATATTACCATGTTACATGCATAGCCATGTTTATAGCAACACAATTTCTAACAATTAAATCTTAGAAGAAGCCTACATGTCCATGAACAGATGAATGGATAAAGAAAATGTGATGTTTATACAAAATGGAGTACTACTCTGCCATAAAGAAAGATAAATGAGCCATTTGTAGGAAAATGGATGCACCTTGGGACTATAATATTGTGTGAGATAAATGAGGCACATATCTTTAAAGAGCTCATAGTTTCTCTTATATGAGAGGCTCAAATTATAAAACAAGAGCAAAATAAATAGATAATAGGAAGTAGGGAGGAAAAGAAGATCAACAGATAGAATGAAAGGGGAAGGATTGGAGGGAAAGGGGATTGAAAAAAGAATAAAGATGTATCATGTACATGTACCAACTCCACATAAGCAATGTAAACATTATGTATTGCAAACATGTACTAGTAAAAAAACCGCCGATACCAAACCAAGCCAAACCAAACACATGTCTGCAGAGCCCTTGGGGTATGAATGGTCTTGTAAGGAAAAACAGGTGTTCCAGTTGAATTGACAATACAATAGTCAGGTACCATGTATCCTTTTATTCTCCATCAAAGCAGTCTGATGATATACTTATCAATTCACAATCACAATGTAGAATGTGCAAGAAGTATCAGTCTTCTTTATTTATTAAATTTAACTCTGAGCTAGCTATCTGCCCAGCTTGTGTATAACTATTACCTTTCTGGAGGGTTGTTCTATTTTTTTTATAGCCTCTCTTAGAGGCATAGAGTGTTTCTTCTTTTTGTTCACCATCTTTGGGCACTGGCCAACCTCCTAAACTCTTCCAGGAAACCTAGCATTGTCTTCTTGAAGGTCTTAAATTTTCATAGAAACAAGGGAAAGATACTATCTTTCAGGAACATTAACTTTCTCCTTGTAAACACAACACTTTGAAGAAAAAGAAAACAAAGGGCTAGCTACTTTCTTTGTCAGATTCTGAATCATTAACATATTCTTCTTTTTGTAATTCTTCTACATTTTAATATATCAAGATATTATCCTGTCACAAAGGTAAATTTGATTGGGATGTATCTTCTAGACTCAAAACATTCTAGAAGCTAATGTGGTATATCTCCCCAGCTTCTGTAACTGTTGCAGGGGAGAGTCCTTCAATCACCTTGACATGTGTTAGTTATGAGATCTCTGTTGATTAGAAGATCTCTGTTGATTAGAAAATTGTATCTTCTGGACTCAAAACATTCTAGAAGCTAATGTGGTATATCACCCCAGCTTCTGTAACTGTTGCAGGGAGAGTCCTTCAATCACCTTGACATGTGTTAGTTATGAGATCTCTGTTGATTAGAAAAACTTTCTTTGCAGGTGAAATGTTCCAGAACATTTCTCTTAGATTAAATTGACATTTCATGGGAACATCTCCTAACTGCTGAAGTGCTCTGAAGTAAGAGGAAGACAACCTAATTCTCTGCAGAATAGGCCATATTGCACTAAAGAATCTTTCTGGAGGAAAGATTTGGCTTAATTTGGGTAGTAAACGTGGCCCCCCAAAACACTTACTGATTGTCTACTGAACATGAGAATAAAGTGCTTTAAGGAAATCTCAATTTAATGGGGGAAACAGCAAAAAAACTTTTATAATATGAAGTGATAAAATATAGATAAAAGGATCTGCATGCTTAGCAGAGAAGCCAATAGAAAATTCATGGAAGAAATGACATTACTCTGGGTTATGAAGGACACATAAATATTTTCCAGGTAAGGATGACATAGAGAGAGGAAGTTCCTGGAAGAGGCTCAGATCTATCAAAGTCACAAGGGCAGAACTTTGTAAATTTTCTTGTGACATGGTGTGTGAGTGTGTGCAACAGTGCATACTTTGAAGAGTGAAGAGCTGGTTGGATTTGATTTTGGAAGAGGACTCCAAGGAGTATGAGGAATTTCTTTTTACCCCAGTTTTAAAACTGATGTATAAACCTTTTGTTCAGCTTCTCAAACACTACTACTTTTGCTACTACAATGGAACTGACATTTGTTATACTCTTAAACACCCAGAACTAAGTGTATTTTAGAGACTATCTCATTTGATCTTTGTAATACCCTGAGGAGTAGGTTTTAATGTTAGCTTCATGCTGCAATTGTTGCTGTCTGAGTTCTCCTGTGTTATTCCCTATTCCTGCTATTTTCTAGGTACTTAAGAGACTCAGTATCCTTACACAATTTTTTTACATCTATGGAGTCCTAGAGTTTTTCTCTCTTTTTCCCATTCTTTTTCTTAGAATACAGAAAACCCTGTTTAGCAGCAAATGGTTATGATCCAGCATGGTCCCCACTTGAACTCATTGTTGTATATCACAAGGTTTTTGGACCATTTTGATCCTTCTGTTTGGATTTTGAAGACAAAACTGCTCCTGCTATTTAGAACTGCTCCTGCTCTAAGACCATGGTGAATTCAAGACTTTTAATTATATCAACTTAGGTGGATTTTCTATCTAGAAAATAGTTTTCAACTTTTCTGTATAACACAATTAGACCTTTCAAAAATGTTAACCTTACTAAAATTGTTTTCATATGGGCAACATTATTTTTCATTTAACATCTGAAGTAAAACCTCTCAATTGAGTAGATACATATTGAATTTTACTAATCCTGGCTTTTACTTTGTGCAATAATCATTATTTTGAGCAAGACCATTTTTTTCTGGGTTGAGATTTGCAGATATAAATGTTTAAAATCAAATTTGATTCTTCTGTCAATGTGTAGTCAGTATCAAGTTTTGTTGCGTGCAGTTTTAGCTGTTGATAATTTATGTTAGAAACTTAAAAATCATGTATATTATAAAATTAGAATAATTATTTATATTTGTTTTTTATTCAGGGAAAATTGTGGAAGTATTTGAGCATATGTATTGGCAAGGGAAAGAAAAGAAGAAGGAGGAAGCAGGCCTGGGGAGGTGGAGTAAGCTTGTTTGAGCAGAGGCAGCAGCTGAGGTCTCCATTGCTTCTAGGAAGGCATATAGAAGCAAAGTTGAAAGCCAAGGAGCACATCTACAAGGACTATTCAAGACAGAGTGCAGGACCCATGAGTATCTAGATTTGGTGCAAAAATAGAGGTCACAAGGCAGAGACAGTCCAAGCATTTAAGTTCACATAACTAATAGCACTGGAAGCATTTGGCAGGTGAGGGTCTTGGACTCCTAGCATCTCCTGAGGTTTCAAGACAGAAGGGCCTTGGTATGAATTTTAACTGTATCTTATAAATCTAGGGGAGAAGAGGGCTTCTGAGGTCTTTTAATTTGTTTTATTATAAAGAAATGAAAAGAAACCAAAACAATAAAAACAAAACAAAACAATAAAAATGATACAGGATTTCAAAACAAAATGTAGGATATTAACAATGGTCACTGTATTGTATATTATTACCTTTGAAATAGTTGCTCAGATCACAAGGTATAGGCATGCAAAACAGATCAAGCCATATAATCACTCAGTTTCTTCCATGAACTAACAGAATTAGTAGTACATTTATATTAGTATATATATATATATATATATATATATATATATATATATATTTCCCCTTTGTTCTTTTCTATTTTTCCCCATCCCACTTGTCTTTCCTTTTAAGCAGTTTCTTTCCCTTTAGCAATATCTATTGCACATTTTAGATCTTATTTACTTTTTTCAGTATCTTACATGAAGGTGTCGACATAGTGTTTACACATGTGAATTTGATTTATATCACTTAAGAATATGATTTCTAGTTGCATCCATTTATCTGTAAAAACCTCAAATTTATTTTTCTTCATAACTGATTAATACTCCATCATATAAAAATACCACAACTTTTTTATACATTCCTCATTTGAATTGTTTCCAAGATTTAGCTATTAAAATTATACTGCTATAATCACAGGTGCACATATATGCTGTGGTATGATGTTTTTAATGCTTCTGGGAAAATACCCAGAAGGGGAATAACTGGGTCTAATGGGACCTCTAATACTAGCTTTCTGAGGAATTACCAAAGTGATTTCCACAGTGGGATTGTGCCAGTTCACACTCCCACCATCAATGGAGAAGATCTCCTTTTCCCTCACCAGCCCATCAACATTTGTTATTGGTTGATTTCTTTTTATTTATTTATCATGAGAAAAAAACACAGAAAAGAAAAACAAAAAGCAAAAGAGACAAACAACAACAACAACAAACCCAAAACAATAACAGCATAGGTTTTCAAAACAGGATCATAGGTGGTTGATTTCTTGATAATAGCCATTCTTTCTGGAGTAAGGTGAAATCTCAATGTTGTTTTAATTTGCATTTCTTGAATGACCAATGATGTTGAACATTTTTTCATATGTTTGTTTGCCATTTGTATTTCTTCATCTGAAAAATGTGTCTTCATCTCAGATACCCATTTTTGCTTTGGGTTTCTGAATTTGGGGACCTGATTTTTAAAATTCTTTTTATATTCTGGATAGAAGATCTTTGTCTGAGGGACAGTTGGCTAAGATTTTTTTCCCAATATATGGGTTTTCTTTTCACTCTGTTAGTGATTTCTTTTGACATGCAAAAACATTTTAATAAGACAAGATCCCAGTTGTTGATTCTGATAGGTATTTCCTATGTAGTTTGATTTTTGTTCATGAAATCTCTGCCTACCTCCATGTTTTCAAGATTTCTACCTACTTTGTCTTTCAGCAGAGTTTTTGTTTCTGCTTTAATATCTTTGAACCATTTTGACTTCAGTTTAGTGCATGGTGATAGACATGGGTCTAGTTTTAGTTTTTGGTATGTGGAAAGCTAGTTTTTCCAGAACCATTTATTAAAGAGGCTATCTTTGTTACAGTAAACATGTTTGGCCCTTTTCTCAAGGACAAGGTGGTTGAGTGTGTTTGTAGTTATGTCTGTATCTTCTTTTTTAGCTTTTTATTTATTTTAAGAGAAAGAAAAGAATTTAAAAGACAAAAAAGAAGAAAAAGTAGAATACAGAGTTCAAAAAAATTAAAATCATAAAATCACTAGTTGGTACATTACATATTGTTAACTTAATAATAGTTGTTAAGGTTACAAAGTCAAAGCATAAAAAGTGGCAAGACACTCAAACATAGACAGTACAAACTCTGTTGTGCAATGATCTAACAAAAGCTCAGTAATATGGTCATCTATTTTACACACTATACATACCATTATATCCTTTAGAGCACTTTCCTTTCCTTTCACTTTTACAATATCTATTATATTTACTATACTTTTATATCTATTATACTTTTTGGATAACATTATTCTGTCCATTATTATTTTTACACTAGAGAGACAATGTGATATTTACTAATGTGAGTCTTATTTATTTCACTAATCAGGATATTCTCAAGTTGCCTCCATTTACCAATAAAGGCCTCAAGATCATCCTTTTTTATAGCTGAGTAATATTCCATTGTGTAAAAATATCACATTTTTTCATCCACTCTGCAGTTGGTGGGCATTTTGGTTGTTTCCAAGATTTAGCTATCACAAATTGTTCTGCTATGAACATGGGGGCACATATATCAATGTGATATGACCTTTTCAGGTTTTCTGGGAAAATACCCAGGAGGGGAATAGCAGGATTGAATGGAACTTCCAATCCTGGTTTTTTGAGGAATCTCCATACTGACTTCCACAGTGGCTGCTCCATCTACACTCCCACCAACAGAGGAGAAGTGTTTCTTTTTCCCTGCAGCCTCGCCAACAGTTGTTATCAGTTGTTTTCTTGAAGACAACCACTCTTTCCAGGGTGAAATGAAATTTCAATGCTTTTTAATTTGCATTTCTTGCATGACCAGTGATGGTGAACATTTCTTCATGTATTTATTTTCCATTTGTATATCTTCATCTGAGAACTGTGTGTTCATCTCCAATGCCCATTTTTGGAGAGGGTCTTTGAATTTGGGGGCTTGATGTTTTTCAGTCCTTTATATGTTCTGGATATAAGTCCTTTGTCTGAGGGATTATTGACTAAAATTCTTTCCCATTCTATGGGTTTTCTTTTCACTTTGTTTGTGATTTCTTTTGAAGAACAAAAACTTTTTCACAATATGAGATCCCAGTTGTTGATTCTTTCA
This sequence comes from Hydrochoerus hydrochaeris, assembly GCA_004027455.1. NCBI lineage: Eukaryota > Metazoa > Chordata > Mammalia > Rodentia > Hydrochaeridae > Hydrochoerus > Hydrochoerus hydrochaeris. Next base: position 177,771 of record PVLA01003246.1, on the reverse strand, counting down.
AATATTTCCCTTGTGGTTTGCATTTTATTCATGAATTCTCTCCTTACCCCTATGTCTTGAAGTTTTTTACCTACTTTGTCTTCCAGTAGATTTAGTGTTTCTGTTATAATATTTAGATCCTTGATCCATTTTGATTTTAGTTTAATATATGGTGATAGGCATGGGCTTATTCTTAGTGTTTGGCATGTGGAAAGCCAATTTTTCCAACACCATTTATTAAAGAGGCTATCTTTTTTCCAGTGAACATATTAACCCCTTTCTCAAATATCAGGTGGCTGAGTGTCTTTGTAGTTGTGCTTGCATCTTCTAATCTGTTCCATTTATCCTCAGATCTATTTCTTTGCCAGTACCATGCTGATTTTATCACTGTGGCTTTATAGTACTGTTTCAAGTCAGGAGTTGAGATGTTTCCTGCCTTGATTTTGCTGCCCAGAATTGCCTTTTCTATTCTAGGTTTCTTCTGTTTCCAAATGAATTTTAGGAGTGTTTTCTCTAGATCTGTGGGGTATGTCAATGGTATTTTGATTGGGATTGCCTTAAATCTGTGTAACAGTTTTGGGAGTATGGCCATGTTCACAATATTGGTTCTTTCTAACCAAGAGCAAGCAATATGCTTCCATTTTCTAATATCCTCTTCAATCTCCTGTTTTAGAGTAGTATAATTTTTAGCATATAGGCATTTTACATTCTTGGTTAGGCTGATTCCTAGGTATTTCATTTTTTTAGATGCTATTGTGAAAGGCAATGCTTCCATAATTTCTCTCTCAGTGAGTTTTTTGTTTGTGTATAGGAATGCTATTAATTTTTGAGTGCTTATATCCAGCTATGCTGCTGAATTTTTTTAATACCTCTAGCAGTCTTTTAATGGAGTTTTTGGGGTCTTCTATATAGATTATCATATCAACTTCAAATAGTGGTAATTTAGCTTCTTCATTTCATATCTTTATTCATTTTATTTCTCTCTCATCTAATTGCTCTGGCTAATATTTCCAAAACTATATTGAACAGGAGTGGTAATAATGGACATCCTGATTTTAGAGTGAAAACTTTCAGTTTTTGTCCATTTAGTATAATGTTGGTTGTTGGTTCCCATAGATGGCTTTTTGAGATTGAGGTAGATACCATCTATTCTGAGTTTCTGTAGGGTTTTTATCATGAACAAGTGTTGGACTTTATTGAAAGCTTTTTCTGTGTCTATTGAGATGACCATGTGATTTTTATTTTTGGTTCTGTTGATGTGGTGTATTACATTTATTGATTTGCATATGTTAAACCACCCCTGCATTGTTGTAATGAACCCCTTTTGGTCATGATGTATAATCTTGATGATTTGCTGTGTTCTATTTGCCAGTATTTTATTGATAATCTTTTCATCAATGTTCATTAGTGAGATTGGCCTAAGGCTGGGTCTTTCTCTGGTTTTGTTATCAGAGTGATACTTGCCTCCAGGAATGAGTTAGACAGGATGGCTTCCCTTTCAATTTCATTGAAGAATTTGAGGAGTATTGGCATTAAATCTTCTCTAAATTTCTTGTAGAATTCAGCCATGAATCCATCAGGACCTGGGCTTTTCTTTGTTGGTAAGTTTTTAATCATGTTTTCAATTTAATAGCTGATATTGGGTTATTCAAAATTGTTATATCTTCTTGCTTTGCCTTTGGTAATTCATATATTTCTAGGAATCTGTCCATTTCCTCTTTTTCCACTCTATATGAGTAGAGGTTTTCAAAGTAGGTATTCATGATCTTTTGAATTTCCATGACATCTCTTTTCAGTCCTTATGTGTGGATTTGAGTTTTTTTCTTTCTTTTTCTTGATAAGGTTGGCTAGAGTTTTATCAATTTTGTTTATTCTCTAAAAAAATCTCTTTGATTCATTAATTCTTTGTATTGTTTTTAGTCTCAATGGCATTAATTTCTGCTCTGCTCTTTAATTTCCTCTTTTCTATGGGATTTGGGTTTGACTTGCTCTTCTTTTCTAGAAGCTTGAGATGTAGCATTAGGTTATTTATTTGTGCTCATTTAGTTTTCTTGATATGAGAATTTATTACTATATATTTCCCTCTTAGGACCAGTTTCATTGTGTCCCCATACAAATGAAAATGTTGAACCCACATTTTCATTGAATTGTAAGTATTGCTTTATTTTTCTTTAATTTCATATGTAACCCACTGATTATTAAAATGTTGTTATTTAATTTCCATGTATTTATGAAGATTGTGAAATTTTTTGCCATTAATTTCCAATTTCAGTGCATTATTTCAGATAATATGCATGGGATAATTTCATTCTCTTTGCATTTACTGAAGAATATTTTATAGGGGCTAGAGATTTAGCTCAGTGGCCTAAGCCTTTGCCTAGCAAGCATGAGGTCATGAGTTTGATCCTTGGTACAAAAAAAAAAGAAACAGAAAAAGAAAAAGAATATTTTATGGGTTAATATATGGTCTGTTTTGGAGAATGTCCCTTGCACAGCTAAGAAGAATGTGTATTCTGTTGTTGTTGGGTGGAACACTCTGCAAACATCTACTAAGTCCATTTGCTCACAGGTTTAATTCAGTTTTATTATTTCTTTGCTGACTTTTTTTCTAGTTGATCTATCTCTTTGTGACAGTGGGGTATTAATGTCTCCTATTAAAATTATGTTCTTGTGTATTGGATTTTTCATGTCCATTAGTATTTGTCTTATGTAATTGGGTGAGCCTGTATTTGGTGCATATATATTTATAATTGTTAGTTCTTCCACTTGAAGTTTTCCACTAATAAGTATGTAGTTACCTTCTTTATCTCTTTTAATTATTTTAGGTTTGAAGTTCACTTTGTCTTCAAACAGAATAGCTACCCCTGCTTTTTTCTGGATTCCTATTGCATGGAATAGTGTTTTCCATCCTTTGGTTTTTAATCTATGAGTTTCCTTTTGAGTTAGATGTGTTTCTTGTATACAGCATATTGTGGGATCTTGTTTCTTGATCCATTCTGTTAACCTGTTTTTTTAAATAGGTGAATTGAGGCCATTTACATCAATAGATATCACTGATATGTACTGGTTCAACTTTGTCATGTTATGTTCCTGCAGTTGGTTTTCTGCTTTTCCTCCTTGTTTAATTGCTTGCCCTGCCTGGTGGTTTCTTTCTGTTGTTCTGAAGATTGTGGTCATTTTTATCTTTATGTAGTGTGTCTTTCAGTACTCTTTCCAGGGTTGGTTTGGTGGACATGAATTTCTTTGGTTGTTCTTTGTCATGGAAATATCTTGTTTCTCCATTAAATTTGAATGAAAACTTTGTTGGGTACATCAATCTGGGTTGAAAGTTGTTTTCTTTCAGGGCTTGAAATACTTCACTCCAAGCTCTTCTTAACTTGAGGGTTTGTGCTGAAAAGTCTGTCATAATTCTATTGGGCTTTCCTTGATAGGTGTGTTGTGTCTTTGCTCTAACAGCTTTTAGTGTTCTGTTATCTTCCTGTATGTCTGGGATCTTAATTATTATATGTCTATGTGTCGATTTTTTTTTTATGTTGGTTGTAACTGTTTGGTGTCCTATATGCCTCACTTATCTGCATATTGGATTTTTTCCCCCATGTTTGGGAAATTTTCTGCTATTACTTCTGTGAATAGTTTACTGATGTCATTTGTGTTGACTCTTGCAGCTTCACTGAGGCCTGTTAGTCTCGTATTGTTTCTCTTTGCATTGTCTTGAAGCTGCTGAATTGTCATTTCATGCTGTTTGTTATTTTTAGAATTTTTGTCCTTTCATGATCACTAGTTATGATCCTGTTGTCAAGGTCTGAAATTCTATTCTTGGCTTCACTTAAATGGTTTTGCCAGAATTTTTTTTATTTCTTGGATATCTCTTTGAGTTTGTTTCATGCATTCTGCTTGTTTTCTATATTGTTCATTCAAGATTTTGATCAGTTTTCCATGCTCCTGTACTTTTTTTTTTTTTTTTGGTACTAGGGACTGAATTTACAACCTCTTGCTTGCCAGGCAGGGACTTATGCTGCTGAGCTAAATCCCTGGCCTCCTGTACTTTCTTAAAAAATCTATTTCTTCTCTAGCTATGCTGAGCACCTTATTTACTAAGGTTGTTATTTCTGTCTTTACCTAAGAAACTCTTTCTAATTTGATTTCCACTATAGCCTCATGGATTTGTTTTTTTATTTCACTTGCTACCTTTTCAGAGATTTCAGATGTATGACTTTTAAAGTTCTCTATTCCAATTTCTCCTATACTTGCTCCTGATGGACTAGATGTTTGAGATTGCATTTTGCTTTTTCATCTTGTCATTTTCACCTTTTGGGCTAATATTTGGTCTTTCAATCCCACTAGTCTCAACTGTTGGTAGTGTGTATCTTAGGGTCCTACTATGTGGTTGATATTTGTCTGATTGGTGAGTACCACAATGAAGAGGAGGGCCAGTCACCTGAATTCCTCCTGCAGGGCCTGTTTGGTGAGTCCTATATTCTTCCTGGGCTAACTAGCCTAGGAGTATTGATGTAATTCAACCCTTAGTTCCTGCTAGAATTATGTCTTCAGGTTGTTCCAGGTCACCAGATCTCCCTGTCCATAGTGTTTGTCTTGGCTGGGATGCTTGTATGTCACTGGATGTCTTGTGAGCCCTTTTGATTTTCTCCAGGTTGGAAGAGGCCTTATTGGCACATCCCTCAATCCACCTGATATTCTCTATATGGAAGAAAGACACACCCACACTCTTGCCAAGCTTGCCAAGATCCTACACCTGGAGGGAACCTCATCTGTTTACCCACTGAAGACCACTATTTTAGGGACAAACTCACCACACTGATGGAAACCCACTGAGGTCCCTTGTCTGGATGAGGGGACACTGAGTCTCCCATCAACCCAGCTTGTCCAATCCAGTGCAGTCCAAAGTTCTGGGAGGAGAGTGGCAGCCAAAGATCAACAGCAATACTAGGTCCATGAGGTGGAAGGGGTCCCTGAGGGCAGGATGGTGGGCATAGAAGCCTCCTGGCCTCTGTGCTGGAGGTCAGGTGTCCGAGGACAAGGTGGTGCCGGTGGGTGGCAGGTGTGGGAGTGGCCTGCCCTCTATGCTGTCTGGGGTCTGAGGGACAGTGCCAGTGAGTTCTGGAGTTTAGTAAAAGCTTTTTGCATCTATTGAAATGATCATGTGATTTTTCTCTCTGACATCTTTTAGAAACTCCTTTTCAACAAATATCCATTACTTATTGGATTACATTCAATGTTTTCTAGTGTATAATATTAGATCCTTCACAATTTGGATGGTATAATCTCCCACACATCTACTTCATCACTCAACCCTAGTGAACACTTCACTTAAGACTCTTAAAGCATTCCTGTTGGAAGAGCGCTTGTATTTCTATCTGGTTCTTCTCATGCCACTTTTGAGCAGAATTCTATATGTCTCTTTCCTAAAGAAGCTCTTTTTTCTGCGATTTATTTAAGGGAAGGAAAATATTATGAAGGGAGGTTTTAAATGTGAAGCATAGAGAGTGACTGGGGTAAAAAAGTATGTAGGGCTGATGGACGAGGTCTTGGGGGTAATCAGGGACTAACGGGAGAATTAAGAGGAATAATCAGTTAGAAAGTATTAGGGATAGGAAGGTCTAGAAGATATTGGGGAAGCTTAGACTGAAGAATATTATAAGAAATGTGATAGAGTGAAGAGTTAGATGGAACTAGAGGTTACTAGAGGGCAGTAGAGGTCAGGGGTAGGGAGAGTCAGCTGTGTTCTCCTATGGTTGGATATGTTCATGAACTAAAGTGTGGTCCCCAATGTGGTGATATTAAGAGGTGGTGGAGCTATTAAGAGATGAAGTGTAGTGTAAGTAATTCGGTCCTGAGACATCATCCTTGAAAGGGATTAATGCCAGTGTTGTGAGTTGAGTTAGTTTCTCTAAGAGTGGGCTATTGTAAGAAGAGCAGGCTTGAACCCTGATCCTTTCTTGCTTCCTTACTCAACACATGCCTGCCTATTGCTCTCTCATGCTTCTACCGTGATGTCACCATTATGTTGTGATAGCCAATGAGTCTCTCACCAGAGGTCAAACCCACTGGGCTGGAAGTGGTGATCACTTGCTATGAGTTATTTGTTGGGTTGTTGGAAGGCAAAGGGTAAATTCACCTAATGGATACATCTGGAGAACAAAGTGTCTGTGACTGCTTTAAAAACATTTAACAATGCCCTTATGTGACTTCAGGTAAGCTTCTTGATCTCTCTAAACCTTAGCATCAACATCTTCAAAATGAGATTCAGTAGTTATATTTTAGGGCTGTGAGAGGTAAATATGCTATGGTACATTTAGTGTTTATTTTTTCTATTTATATTTCAATTAAGTTTCAGTTGATTTTTCTTTCTGGTATAAAACTGGGATTTAACTTAATTTCCCCCCCCCCAATTAGTAGAAAACTATACCACAATACCATGTGTTGAACAGTCCTACTTTACCTTCATCAATGACAAATTCCATTTTGGTTAGATGCTAAATTCTGATCTGTCCATTTGTATACTCTCAAATCATGTTCCTTTTATCTATTGGCCTAGTTGCTTGGCTAGTATCATATACTATTTTATTATTGTGCCTGTTATATATTATATCTAGATGTCCTCTCAAGTCTCATGCAGTTGTAGGTGGAGCTTTTTGGAGGTGGCTAGATCTAGAGTGTGTGATACTGGGATCGAGGATGTGACACTGGAATTGATTCACTGTGCAATCATAGGATTATGTCTGCCTTTGAATGCTATCTGCACTAAAGGTATATAGCTGGGATAGGATATAAAGGACAGAAAGAAGTTTGTTGCTGGTCACTTGTAGCTTGCTGCATGTTGCCTTACTGCCTTCTTCCTTCAACAAACAGTTTCTCCTCTAGCATGCCACCCTGCCTTGGAATCAGCCAACTATGGACTGAAACCTCTACAAATTGTGAGCCAAATAAGTCTTTCCTCCTACATTTTTGGATGTCAGATATTTTGTCTCAGAAATGAGACAAATAACTAAGATAATACCTTTATTATATATTGTTATAGATGGTCCCTTATTATTCTTTCTTTTCAAGTTTTTTTGGCTTGCTTTAGACATACATTTTTTTCCCCACCAAATGAAAATTTTTATCAAATTACTAAGTTTACAAAATTTTGGGACTTAGTTCTAACCTACTGATATATGGACTTAATTCTAACCTATTCATATATGGACTAAAGGCATTACTAAATGGACCTATACCTAAATTTACTTGAGTTTTTTGTCATTTGACATTTTAAAAATAATATCTTTACATTTTTAATGAAACATTTTCCTGTATAAGAAATATTATTGTTGGCACCTTTTTTGTTTTGCTTTCCAACCAGATATTAAACATATTCTTGCTGAACAATGATTTTGCCCAGTGCCATTTCTCTCTTCCTTTACCTCACCCAGGTCACATGGTTTTTGTGCAAGCTGCCATGTGAGGTCAGCATGACCCTTTTCCCTGGGGATATTTAATTAGGCCAAGAGAGGGTGCTCTTGCTCCCACTCAGGCTGGTGGGATTGTGTAGGCAGCTGGGCTCTTTGACCTTACTGGAGTCCCAGAAGCAAGGATCAAATATAGAAATGGTATAAAAGAAAAACTAGGCTTCTGATCTTGATTAAGTGAGGTGAATTATTGAAATAAGGTTTGATATTATTGTATCTAAGAGACCGATATAAGAGGGAAGTTTACCTTAGAGGAGTTAGCAGGAGCCCTCAAGCACACGGGAACAACCAGGTATGGAATGGAAGACAGAGCAGTTATCTGTGGCCAAGCTACAGAAGTGGGATGGTGGAGGGGCTGGTGCGAGTATCCGTAAGTTCATGTGCTATAAGGGAACCAGTCCACTGAATGGCTTGTGGGGAAGGAAGCAACATGGGAAAGATGAGACTGACGTCTATTTATCTTTGAAAACTAGTTTCTTTCTTTTATCTCTGGTATTCCCCGATCACTATGTCTACTCAATTCCTTATAGGTATTTACTTTCTATTTCCTTCTACATCACCTTCTTGCCCTCCACACACCCCCGTCTCCTTTTACCCTCTATTGAGCTATCCATTTTTCGCCATGCTATATTCTGGTAGTATTGCTAACCCTAAGGCTTCTCCACTTCCCCAAATCGGGGACAGTCTTTAGGAACTAGGAATAATAGCTTCTTCCTTCCTTATCTATCCCTGTCCTTTATAATAGAGCATTTAACCTAAAAGCTTTAAGCCAACTGTATTGTCAGATTGTTCAACAAATGACACATAACTTGAAAATAGCCTTCCTAACCTGGAATAACGAATAAGCACAGCCCTTCCCACCTTATGCAATGGTCTATACATGTTGAGCCTTTCTGTCCCCATCTAGGAAGATGGTGCAATTTTCTTGTCCTGCCTCAGGCCTACAGCTCAGTTATGGGGATGAGTTTGCTGTCAGTTTGGCTGTGCTCTTTGCTTCAAGTTGCAGTTGTTCAGATTTCCCTGGCACTTGATGGACCACCTGTAATTAATGCATCACTTGTGGTGCCACGAGACAAGGGAAACGTGAAAGAAAGTTTCTTTTTTCTTGAGAGAGAAATTCAACAGCCTTTGGGCATTTACTATGCACAAATTACTGCTTAGGACAGGAGCTTCAAAACTGAGCAAATGATCCTTTCCTCAAGGAGTACAACTGTGAGCAGAGACAGCAATTATTAGCAAAGGGCAATGTCACATGGTAAGTGTGATAAACAAAATGTTCACGAAATGCTCTGGCAGTAGGTTGGAGTTAGATATATTTGGAGGAAACATATTTGCAATACATTTGATGGTTAAAACTGTATAATAAGCTTTCCAAGCTGATAAGCAATGTACTAACACCTGACAGAAAAATGAAAAAAAAGGCACACATAAAGGTTATCTAAGTGCCATAAGTATTTATTTGTTAAAAACAAAATACTACTGTACCCTTCAAAGATAGGCAAAAATTAAAAATAAGGAGAAATTTTCAGAGCTGGCAGAAATGTTGAAGAATTGTGTATTCTTGTACATCATTGGCAATACTGTAAATTGTCAGTCTTTTTAGGACTATAATAATGCCATATTTATTCTACTTCAAAATGTTTATCTTGTCTTGATTTGTCCTACTTTTGGTAATAAATCCTGTATAAGTAAAATTATTTGTTGAGATAATAAAATAAAACAACTTAAAATAAACATTGCTCTTCCATATTATGGAATATTAAGTAGCTAACAAAATGAGTAATTTAGTTCTTGACTGTTCCCCTGAAGAGATACTCATTGTGTATTGTTAAAGACCAAGGCAAGTTACATAGGGACAAATGCAGTATAATTTATTTTGGTCAAAAAAGACAAAATTCTCTCTCACTCTGAAGTGTTCAAATGAGTATGGAAAAAGAATGAAAGGATATAATACAGGCTGTTAACACTTCCAACTTTTATGGAGAAGAAGGTGGAAAAGGAGAGAAGGTGAGAGAAACTATTTTTCCTTTATACAATATTGTTTCTTTTAAAAAGTTGATTTCACTAGAAGGCAGACCCTTGGAGATGGGGAAGGAGATGCAGGGAGGAAGAACAGTAAGTAGATAAAGGAATTGAAAGTGATCAAGATATATTATATTCACACGCCAATCCTCTAAAAGGAACATTATTATTCTGTCTTAGAGACATACATTAATGAAAAATAGCTGGTGTGGTGGCATACACCTGTAATTTTAATAGTCTGGGAGACTAATGTAGGAAGATCTCAAATTTGACAGCCTGAACAACTTAGCAGCTTCATGATGCTCTATTTCAAAACAAAAAAAGAAAAGACATAAGATCTGTAGATATAGGTTTGTGCCAAGGCTCTGAGTTCAATTGTCAATACTGCAAAAGCAAATGAAAACAAAAACCAACCAACCAACTGTAATTCACCAAAACAACACTTCCACCACCAAAAGGCTGATTTCAGATCATAAACCTCTTAGAAATTGGAATAGGTAGAAATTTTCTTATTTTCCCTGCTAAGTGCAACTAAAACCCCTCAGCACTATAAACAAAACAAACATAACAAGACCCTAAAATAGAAAAGAGGACAGGCTGGCTAGGAACACGTGGGTGAGTTCAGTTGGTTTCCTTTTCCCCTCATATATGGCAGACTTGGTGCTGAAGAAACATACAACTAGAAATGTGAATGGGAGAAGGAAAAAAGAAAGCTCCAATAAAGGCTTGCTTATTCTGCCAAAGAATCAGGAGAAGAACAACCTGTGAAAGGTAAAAAGCTTACGACAATCACCACTTTACCACAGCCAGAAACTGTAGAACACTTGTGGCCTCTTTCCCATCTTTCCCATGTGCACCTGCAGGGCCTGAGTCTGGAGCCTGGACCTCTCCCTCTGTAAAAGCTTAGTGAAAACCTCAGGCTCCAGTGGAGAGTGATCAGAGAAGGCCAAACATGGAGCCACGGTTGCATCTCTGCCAGTTTGAAACAAGGCCTCCATCCTTATCTTGGATGGAGACCATGTGGGAGCCTGGACTTTCACTCCTACCTAGAATTAATGAGGTGCCTCTTCCTCTCCCCTCTGAGTACTTGAGAACAGGTAATTTATAAATAAAATGTTTATTTTATCATGATACTAGAGGCTGATAAGTCTGAGATCAAGTTTCAGTAGGTTCAGAGTATGGCAAGTGTTGCATCCCTCAGAGGGGAAAAGCAGCGTGTCCTCCCATGGCAGAAGAAAGAAAAGAGCAAGCTAACTGCATGCCTCATGAAGCCTCTTCCTTGAACACATTAATGAAGGAAGAATCCTCGTGATTTTATCATCTCTTAAAATGTTTATGTCTTATCATTGGTGACCCCTAAATTTTGGAAGTGACACATCCCAACCTGGGGTGGCATCAGAGAAGGACTAGTAGAGTCATGGTAGTCACTATTGCTTTGTGATAACAAAGCCACTCTTCCCAGCCTGTCAGTGCAGACCACATGGGAAACAGGAATTTCCACCCCAAACAGTCATTAGACACTTCTTCTGGGAGGTTCATAATTATGAAATAGAGAGTGCATACTCCCACCTCCATCTGGTAAGAATGAAGTGACATGCCCTTTAACCTCCAGAGAGACATTAAACATTCAGTTGAAAAGCAGATTTAAATAAGATTTGATGTTTCATAACAACATAAAAGTACCTGGTTTTCAACTGAAAATATCACCCATCATACCAAGACACAGGTAGATCCCAATGAAAATGAAGAAGGTGTAAGTGAGGCCAACACTGAGATGACAATGGTGTTATCCCTCCAAGATTCTGAGGCAGCTCTGAAAGAATTGTTTCAACAGTGATTATAAAAAATGCTTGAAATAAACAAAAATCAGAAAACTTTAACAATATAAATATAAATAAATATAAATGTAAAGTTTAGTGAATGGGATGACCACAGAATAGAGGGAACAGAAGAATCAGTGAACCAGAAGATAGATGACTAGAAATTGCCCAGTCTAAAAAGGGATAAAAGGAACACAGAAATAAACATAGCCTCAGGGATTTGTAAAAGTATTATTTAAAAAGGAAACTTATGTGAGAAGAGAAAGATGAGAGGGCTTTAAAAAAAGTACCTAGAGAAAGAAATAAAGCCTGAGAACATCCAAAACTGGGAAGACATAGAGCCTGCAGATACAGAGTGAAATTCTAAAAATGTAAATCCAAAGAAATCAATGTCATAACAGAAAACTTGTGAAAAAACAAAGATAAACATAAAAAAATCTTGAAAGTATCCAAGGAAAAATGAAATCTTACCTTGGGATGAGATGATTAGATAATAATGTATTTCAGAAATCTTGAAAGTCAGAAAGAGATGGCCTAGTTTTTAAAAAAATGCTGAGATAAGATAACTGGCAATCCATGATTCTACTATACCCAGTGATAATATTCTTCAGAATGAAAAGGAAATCAGGAAGGAGTAGTAAGAGAATGTGTCACCAGCAGACTTGCTTTGGTGTAATGGCTGAAGGACATTCTCTAAATGGAAAGGATGTGATAAAAGAAAAGTCTGGGAACACTGAACATGGTAAGCAAAAATATGGCAAATGCAATAGATATTTTTATTGAGTCTTCTAAATCATGTTTGATACTTGAAGCAAAATTTTAATATTATTGAATATGGCTCTAAATATACATAAAGAGTTAAGATATATTATAGAGGGGAGGGTAAAATAATATAGGGTAAAATTTTGATAAAATTAATTAAAGATGTAAATAAATATCAAAACATATGTGTCATTTGAATGTTTCACAGTAGTAAAGATGTCAATCTTGCCAAAATTGATAGTTTGATCACAATTTCTATAAAAAATGTCATTATACTCAAGATTATTCTAAAATGTACATAGAAGGACAAAGGAACTAGAATAGCTAAAGCAACATGGTAAAATAAGTGATATGAGGAGAATCATTTCATTTTTGAAAATTTATTACATAGACACAGTAATCAACACTGCATGATACGGGCCAAGTAAGAAAAAAATTTTTAAAAATATCCAACTTGGAAATTAAAGACTTTAAGAATTCTAATTTATCATAGGTACTTTATAAAATACAATAAAAATAAATGTTTACAAAATGAAATAAAAAAGAAACATCCTGGCTTTTAAAAAATGTTAGGTTCTGCAGATATGTTACTTTGCCAGAATTTCTCTAAAAGTTTCTAAATGCTTACTCTCAGTCTTTCATTTCATTATGGATTATGTATTGGCACTAGTTTTTAGAGCAGCTTTGAATAGAACTAATCTGAGCAAGTAGAATCTTTTTGAGCAGATATGTAAAATACTGCATTTGTCTGAGTAGGATAGGCTGGAAGTTCTCAAAGTATGGAACATCAATCCTAGAGGGACACTTTAAGTGTATTTGCAAGGCAAAAATAATTAATAATTACCCTAAATCTACTTCATAATAAAACTAGAATTGGGCATGAATCAAGGCAGTGGTAGCAAGCTATATGTAGTCTTTACAATTTCTCATTACTATATACTTGCTTTAAAAAGAATGCCAGTTTCATTTATAAATGTTCTTGATGTAGCAGTAAAAGTATTAATTTTTAAAAATCCTGAGCCTTGAATGTATGTTTTTTTATTATTCTGTGTGGCGAAATGCAATGTGTATGTAGCACTCCTGAAATAGAGTTGCAAGGTCAATGTTTAAAAGATTTGAAAAAATATATGGCAGTGCCATCCTTCTATGTTTTGTTTTGAGAAATATGGTTATATTAATAGTCTGCTTTTTGGAAATGTAGCATCATTTTAACTTTAAAGAATGAGGAGCAAACTATGCTTTTTTTAGACATGAGTTTTGGGTAGGTTTTTTTTTTTTAATAGAATGAGTGAAAAGACCTAATTACTTTAAGAAAACAACTAGCAGTATTTGTTGCATATGATAAAGTTTCATCTTCAGGACAAAAATTAGCATTTTGAAAAACTAGTATCTGTCACAATGACTTAACAGTGTTTCAATTTTTGCAGACATTTCTGGAGAAAAGGGATACTAATTACTGAGATTTTTAAATGTTGTGTAAATAAATGTGCCAAAATTTGGAAGATTTGCATAATTCAGTGAATCAGTATTTTCCAGATGACCAATAAATTATTTTGCAAATTATTGAGGTAAAACATTCATCAAACTATAAGATAGACCAGCACATTTTAATGTACCATAGTATGAAAAGCAGTGAGTTCTATTCATTTGTAGGATTTAATATTCTACATGGCAAATAACCTTTAAGAAAATAAGCACTTGTCAAGTTCTGGTATAATTTCAAAGAATATCCATAGTCATCTGAAAGTATTATTATAATGTTCTTCCCTGTTAATTACACATCTGTATGAGGATGGATTTTGTTCATTTACTTCAACCAAAGGAACACATCACAACAAATTGTAGAAGCAGTGACTCCAGCTCTATTCTATTAAGCCACACGTTAAAAAGATTTGCAAAAATATGCAAAACAATAACATCCTTTTCATTAGCATTTTTAGAACAAAACATTTTATTTTATTATTCACAAAGATTTGTATTTGTGACCGTGCAGAGTTATTTTTAAGTGAACAAACATAAATGTTTTAAAATTTTCTGCTTTAATTTCCAATACAGTAAAATTTGCTAGTTAAAGCACTCACAGACTTTCTTTAAGATTGTAAAGTGATCCTGATATCAAAGTTTGAGAACCACTGGTCCAGGCTGTACTTCTGTCCACCAGGTGATGAACTGCAGATAAAGGCAGCCAGGTCTTTGAGTTAGATGACTATCCAATCCCATTGGATTGTTATGTAAGTGAGAAATAGTCCTTCATTGTCTCGAGCCTCTGAAGTTTGGGATGTGTTAAGTCCAAACTGCCTAACACAGATCTGTGTTTCATGAAGATCAATCTGGTACCAGCGTGAAGGTTTGGTCTGGGATAGACATTCAGACAGAGGCCAGAAACAGAAATGAATTTTCAAGTTTTTCTAGTGATTCAGTTCAGGATTCAGCTATAGTAGAGGGGTACAGCAAGAAAGGGAGAGGTAAAGATGTTTCAAATACAGAATTATCTGAAGGTAGCAATAAGAGAAGAAGTCTTAAGAGGTTAGATTTGGTCTCTGGGGAATGATGAGGTAATTTACAAGAGTGGCAAGTTGGTGTGCCCAGCAGAAGTTTTGTGTGTCAATTGAAAAAGAAGTGATCAGCTCCATTTTGACCCTTTGAGTGTAAGTTCCTTGTGGGTCAGCAAGAGATGATGCACAATAACAAGTACTTAATAGCTCTTACTACATGGTGTGCATGGTTTTGAACAGAAAAAAAAAAACTAACTCATGTAATACAAGGTATTATTATTCTTATTTTGTAGTCAGGGAAACAGAGACATGGTAGTGAGATGACTGACTCAAAGATCAAAAATGAGGCATCAGAGTCCATGGTATGTTACTCTATTTCTTCATGCTCCATAGACAATCAAAATTCTGAGTCTAGGGATCAGAGCACTCTGGGTTGTTCTACATATTAGATTTGACCATTCACAAGTTCCATCAGAAAGTCACTTCTCTCAGTATGATACTAATTCTCCTTGTGTCTGGTCCACTGGAAGGTTGAGCAGATTCCAATAAAATGTCTGTCTTGGTTACTTTTCTCTCATTGCTGGAACAAAATACCTGATGCCCAAAATGAAGGAAGGAAAGGTTTATTTAGCTCACTGTTTGTGGAGGTTTCAGTGCATAATCAGCTGGCTCCAAGGCAGGGTGGCGTGGTACAGGGGCAACACTTCAAGACAGCAGTCAGCAAAAGCCATGTGAACAAAAGGGGAGAAGAGCAACCCTTGTTTCCTCCCTTATATTGCACACAGGCCACCTCCTAACCACTAGGGCAGATGTAGCACTCACAAAATCTCTGTGCCATCTTCTTGCACAGAATGAGAATATTTACACATTAAGGATCATGGTTCCCTGCTGAGTCTCTTAGTTAAACTTCTAAACTTCTCAAATTGACACAGTGTATCTACCATAACAGTCCACTTCCCTGTCAACTTGGTAACTAGACACAATTCTTTAAACTTGTTTCTAGTTACAAAACATGCTTATTTTTACTTTTTTTTTCTGCCAGGAATTGAACTTACGACCTCACACTTGTCAGGTGAGCACTTGCACCACTGAGCTAAATCCCTATCCCCATGATGAGCTTATTTTTACTGTTTTACAACTGGAACATTATAATACAGGATTAACAGTCCTTAAGAACCAATATTGTCTGTCAACATAATATTACATTAGAAACATAACATTTTTGTCTTTGTCCCCCTAAAGACTCATGCACATCCCTATATGTAAAAGACATTTAGTCCATCTGCAAGAGTTGCCAAAGTCCTAACAATTTCAGCATTGCTGAAAAGTTCGAGTCCCCAGTCTCCTCCTATATCTAAGACAAATCTTGACTGCAAGCCCTTGTACAAATGAAAACAAAGTTAAACACTTTCAACATACGATGGCACAGGATAAATGTTCCCATTCCAAACGGTACAAATGGGGATACAAATCATGGGAACCAAAGGAGTCCAAATCCAGCAGGGCAAATATTAAACCCTGTAGTTGCATGTCAAGCACTTGAAGCAATCTGTGGTAAACTGTGAGCTCCAAAAGGCTTGTGTGGTCCCACCCCTATGGCACTACTGGTGGTTGTAGCTCCCACAGCTTCTCTCTTAGGCCTGTTTTGCTTTCTCATTGCAGCTTTCCTTAAACAATCCATGTTCCTGGCTTTTCCAAACTTTTGGGATCTCCACTGCACCTTTGGCTGTTTCACACTCACAGCTTCACTCACTGCCTCTCAGGGGCACACTGCCTGATCTCCCAGGCCTTCTGAAATTGGAGTGGATGTGCCTAAAACTAATGCTATGTGGATGATGCCAAAGTCCACTACCAGTTGTAGCAGTAGCCAGGCTTTTCTCTCTCTTCCTTGTAGGGGTCAAGTGACTGGAGGACTGAGTACTCTGAACCTGTTCATGAGGAACAAACTCTCTATACCAATTGCCATTCTGAAAGCTGATGTGGCTGCTACTGCCATTCTGGTTTCAGTTTTTGCCTCAAAGCAAAGTCTTTCACTTTTGCAGTTTTGAGGCTGTGAAGGCTTCAGACTTGCTGCTTTTTGTGATGCTTTCAGATCATATTTTTAATTTCCCTATTCCTTTTCAACAATTGAGATTTCCTCAGCTCTGTCCTTGCAGTTCACAGCTTTATTGAAATTTCCTTTCTGGCCAAACTTACAATGTTTTCAATCATCCAACTGGGATCTTTGTTGTTGATTTATAACATAAATCTGGCTAAAAGCCCCGCCAAACAGCTATGCCACAGCCTCAACATTTGACTGCCTTGAAATTTCTTTTGCCATATTAATTAGTCTACTGCCCTTATCTTAGTGTTGGGCAAAGTGTCTGGACATGA
Source organism: Hydrochoerus hydrochaeris (assembly GCA_004027455.1). Taxonomy (NCBI): domain Eukaryota; kingdom Metazoa; phylum Chordata; class Mammalia; order Rodentia; family Hydrochaeridae; genus Hydrochoerus; species Hydrochoerus hydrochaeris. The sequence continues at coordinate 160,854 of PVLA01003246.1, read as the reverse complement.
GGAAAATATAGACAAAGTTTCAGCCAGGCCATAACATACATCATCTGGAGTCCAGCACCCAATGCAGTCCTTCCTAGCAGAAACCTCCTGTGCCTGGTCTTCACTGGTTTTCTGGTCTGTTTGAACAGTGCACTCTGGAACTGTGTCATGCAGGATCAACCTTGTTTTCATCCATTAGTATTCATCCATGTCCCACTTTTCTTTGGACTGCTTTTTGAGTTACTGTGTCCATATTTTACATCACTTCTTGAGTTAACTTGATAATGATGAGGGCCTCAATTCTGCTGGTATTGTCTTATCATCCAGGATTGGAATCTAACTTATGCCAATTTAAAAAATTAGTGTTTTGGCCTCACCCTTCCATTCAGTGCTACTGGGTTACTGGCTTGTAGAGTGTGTAGGTATCTGATTCAGTGTCTTGGAGGTGTGGGGACAAAGGAGGAAAGAAAGTTCTCAGATTCCACAAGTTGCTTCTGCAGGTAGTTGGGAGGAAGGGTTGTTGATAGGTACTTGTCTGCTCAGCTTCGAGGTCCTTAAATGAGAAGTAAAAAGAATGTCCCCAGGACTTTCGTGTGACCTCAAGTTCCCTCCACTCTATCCAGATAGACAGCAAGGATGAAATCCACAAGAGGTTTATTTCAGGACGTGCTCCTGGGTCCTTGATGTATAGCCTAGTTCAACTCCATCAAAGTAAGTATGCAATGGACAGATGTGAAAGGCCAAGAAGTCTCATTGAAACAAAAGCTTTATTCTTTCTGATTCAGATCCATATGTGTAGCATACTTACTGAGTTCCAGGTCCTTTCGTAACAATTTGTTTGAAGTGATTATTTGTATTCTAGATGTTAACTGTGGAGTGTTTCTAAGACCTTTAGCATACTAGGTTTATGTTGTTATTTGAAATTTAAATAAAATTGTTGTTAACCATGTAAACATGAGCCCCAGCAAGAAAAGGATGATATCATTTATTTATGGACATGAGGGTATCTATCAGGGAATTTAAAGCAGTGACTTAGAGGCTGAGCCTGCACGTGCCCAATATGTAACTGAAAGCTGGATTAAGCTTGTAACTCTGCCTTCATTTTATATCTATCTGTCTTCTTTATCACCTTAAAACTATGGGTCAGATCCATGCTCAGCTTTGTATATAGGTTTGCTAATCACTTAAGGAGTGTCGTCTAAAAACTACTGGTAAACTAATATGAGGTTAACTACCTCTAACTTTACCTAATTTATCCTGTTCCCTTCCATACTGAGGGTGTCAAGATAATAGTAACTAAGTTGTTTTCAAGAATTGCAGGGAAATTTAATTGTCAACATTTACCACAGCCTCTTGCAGACCTCCTGTTGCAGTGTTTGGAAGTGCTCACTCATTGTCTTAAACCTGAAGCCGCTGTGAATTCTAGGAGCAAGAAGGCCTTGCAAAGCAGATGACCCATGATGAGGTGGCTTCCCCTAAGTGGAAACAGTCATTCCATGCAGAGACAGAGGCTGCCTCCAACAGCCTCAGCCGTCTCATTCAGTCATCTCATGGGAAGTAGATTGTCCCCTCAACCCATAAGGAATTCTTCAGAGCAACCGGATGAGAGCTGTACCAGTTTTCCCTATCTTGCCAGCTTTGCAGGTCCTAAGCTCCTGCCTTCGTTTCCTTCAAAGACAGATCTTGAACCTTTTATTGTCCTTCCCAGAATGGCCATACTGATCAGAATTCTTTTTTTGCTCTTTGACCACTGTTTGGTGTTTTAGAATGGGTGGCAGAGCCTGATCTGTTAAAACTTCAGTAAGAGGCAGGAATAAGAAGCCAGCAGGAGTTGGTTAAGCACCCTAAGATAGCAACAGTGGGGAGGGATGTGGAAAGGGAAGGAGAAACAATGTTCTAAAAGAGCCATGGAAGTGGAAGAAGGCCAGTCAGGCAGGGACAAGGGGCCAAGAGTAAGTCTCTCTCGCTCCCTCCTCCCTGCACCTATCCAGCCAGCAGAAGGTGAGGGTACTTGGAGGTTCAGTCTGTGGAAGGTGATTATCCTCCTGGGGCACAGAGCAGAGCACTGAAGACTGCAAAATGGAGCCAACACAAACTTTAATCCCATATGCAGTGGAAAACCCTGTTTTTTGGAGGTTTCTTGGATATATGCTAGAAACCAGAGAGGAGATCTGGAAGAAGTGATGTTATGGTAACACACACCTTCCACATCCTAAAATGGCTTAAACTAACAGCTTATTTATTGCTGCCATTACAGTAACAATTTGAAGTGTCAGCCCATATGTTTTTTTCAGAAGCCAAAGTTAACAGTGCTTTATTTTTTGTAGGTTTCAAAGAGATTATGAAGTCACCTTAGTGCTGAAGATGCCAAGGGAACTGTGTATGTACTTCTTGCTGCTTCATCCCAGAAGAGTCAAAGGTTATCTCCAGTCCTGCTCTGTTGGTCATCTCTTATTTCCCAGCTGCATTTCTCTACTTTACTAGCAATGCCTTCCTCTCTCTGGATTTCTCTCCTCTCTCTTTTAGTAGACTTAACACCAAATTCCTGTTTATTTCTTATCCAAAGTAGTTAATTTTTGGCTTTCCATATCCCCAATCAACCTGACTTTGCTTAGAATGCCTTGTTTCATAATCAAAAATAACTATTAAGGTATGTCCTTATGGATGAACAGGTCATTTTTTGTGTAGAGAGGGATTTGAGGTTAACTTTTAAAGAAAGTCAGTTTTCCTGACAATGTTGAGAATCAGAAAGGGGAAGTTATTTAAACCTGGTCAACAGGATTTGACTTTGGTTTTCTGACTCTGCATCCTGTGCTCTTTACTTTATTCTATACCACGTTTCTCCATGTCATCTCTTCTTGGAAAAAACCACTTTTCCCTTAGTACCATCTGCCTGGTCTTCTTTAATCTTGTGCAGTTCAGTTCTGCATATGAAGAAGCCTGCACCTTGGTGAGAATCATTAATTTTTAGAAGGTTTTGTTTCAGCAACTGAAAAGTGAATTGCTAAAAATAGGTGTATTTCATGCAAGATGCAGGTAAAAAATCAACTCATTTTGTGGTCAGGTTTCCCAGAGGCACTAAAGCTGGGCTAAGCATAAAAGTATTTTAATAGTTGTGACCAATTTAGTCCACAAAGAGGCATGTAGTAGATAATTTTGTTTCTTCAGGCAGTCTTTGGTGCTCAGAGTTAAGATTAGGTGTATACAGATACCTGGTGGGCCTGGGTTTTCCCACGAGGGGAACAGTCATTCTTTTTCTTGAATACAGGAGTAGAGCAAGGAGACAGCTTACTAAGAGAATTCACATCTGGGTTTCCTGGCATTTCAAAAGTCCACAAATATATTCTTTGTGTGTAAAACCTTGAATTAATACTGGAAATGCTCTTCAACATCTAGAAGGAGCATCACAATTAACTTAGGCTCAAGGTCTAAAGGAAATTAATAGCAGGCTGTAAATGGATATGGCATTACTTTTCTCTACTCTTCACTTTGGCCAGTTGAGGAAGGCAGTTCTGTGAAGGCCTTTATAGTCTGAAAAGTGTGGGAAGGAAGCTGTTGCATGTGGGCAGAGTGTGGCTTCCTTCTGTTGGCTGTTCCCGTGGGCACCCTTACATCTGTCCCTCCCTGTCTGTCTGTGGTCTTCCTCACTCTATCTCTCCCTCTTCTCTTCTTCTCATTCTTTTTCTGTATCTCTTTTCCTTTTCCTCTAGGATTTATCTGCTTCCAAGCACGAGGGTAGGCATTTTGTTTCCCTGCTAGAATTCATGCAGTTTTTTGTTTGTTTGCTCCAGCTCTTCAGCCTTTAGATAAGGTGGAGAAATCTGAGTCATGCAGGTATCAGAGTTTAGATTTGCAAAGGAAACCATGTGATGCTCCCTACTTCAGCTCTGTAAGTAAAACCAATTCTGCTCTTTATTCTTTTTCTACTCCTTGCATCTTTTTCTCAAATTGGTTAAAAATCTATAGTGAGAGGAAAAGATGTGGTTGAAAGGGAGTGACTCTCCCTGAGTTTTCAATACATGGAGAGTTGGATGGAAAGTCTTATAAATCTACACCAACACTGCTATTTGAGGACAAAGAATAATGTGGGAAAACATATTTTTAATGGTTCCCAAACACTGAAGTCAATTATTGGAAACAGAAGGCTTTAACAGTTTGGAAGATGTTAGCATGTATGGGTATCAGGTTTTTAATGTGAATTTTTCCAGCACCTTGTTTTGTAGACACAGGTGACCTAATATATGTGGGCTATATATTTGTAGTTCTAGAAAAACTTCAGCTGGTGCTCTTAAACCCAGGACTTGAGGCGAAGAAAAGAGATTCATCTTAGGGATGTAAGGAGACTTTCTCAGGACTTAAAACAAGAAAAGATTCATGTCTTGGTTGGAGATTACTACTATTACTGCTACTATAATCTGTATTTAATTTTTAGTTTCCAGAACACTCCTAACTTTAGATATGTGGGTTTTCCACACCAGTCAATTCTCTAGTACTCTCTGAATACCAACGTGATGTACTACAATTCAAAGAAATTCTGATTCTGACTACCAGTACTTAATGTCAGTTGTAATCAGTTAAAGACTCATTCCCACAAGACTAGTTCACCAATCTCCCAGTTTGAGACCCAGTCACAAGTAGTGGGTCACCAAGTTACTCTCCTTTTTCCATGTCTTGGCTGACATTCCGAAGTTCCCATGGCTCATTCCTCACATTTAATAATTTGCTGTAGTGGCTCACAGAACTCAGGGAAACATTTTACTTGCTGGTTTGTTATAAAGGATACAGATGAACAGCAAGATGAAGAGGTACATAGGGTTAGGTTCACAAGGATTCCCAAAACAGGAGCTTCTGTCCCATGGAGTTGATGTGTCCCAACCTGGCACAGGGAGATGTTAACTAACCCAGAAGCTCATGGACCCTCTATTAAGAGTTTTTATAGATAGACATCATTGACTAATAATCATTGAGAGTGATAATTAACTGAATCCATAGTCTCTGTCTTTGGAGGTTGTGATGGTGGACTGGAAGTTCCTCTTGTACTCAATTCTTATTCTGAAGTTATGGGGGGCTCCCAAGACTCATTTCACCAGCATAAACTCAGCTTTGGGGTTTCAAGGTTTTTATTAATAACAATAGCCACACCTCCCATTCCTATCACTCAGGAAATTCCAAACATTTTAGGAGCTTTGTGCCATGAACCAGGGACAAAGACTACATTCGCTGTAAAATTACAGTATCACAGAGATGTTTGTATTTTTTTCTGGATGGAAAAACATTCTCTCAGCAATCTAAGTGGGAAGTCATGCTGGAAAAGGGAAGGCTTTAGTAGAACCAAGGGCACTTGCCAGATAGGTTTTTGCTTAATCACTTTTGTAAGATGAGAGAGACAGTGTAAGGACTTCCAGAATCTAGTTGATGTATTTGGTGCACTGTGGGCTGTGCTTTTGGAACATTTCTAATTTTAGTTTCAATCATGAAAGATGGTTTTCATAAACTTTGTACCTTACATTCCTAATATATCCCTACTTGGATGTCTCAGTGTATTTTCTGAAGCCACAAGACATCCGGGAAGATCAAGGGGTTAGCAAAGTCCCAGGTGATCCTTAATGGATAGAGAATTGGAGCCTGTTAGCAAAGAGTCTAGCCCCTTGTCCTATATGGAAACAACTCTGAGATGCAATGACCATTTCTCAAAGGATCACTGGTGAGGTCGAGACCCAGTTGCCCAAAGCATTACTCAAGTGGAAATCCAGTTGCCTTCCTAATTCCCTCAGTTTGCTTTTCATTAGCAATTAAGGGACTATGAATATTAAATTCTGATGAAGTTGAGAAAATAAGTGATGGAAAGAGATTTTAATGCTACTTTTATGCAGGGATGTTTTCACATATGCAAATCAATAAATGGAATGCACCCCATTAACAAAATCATGGACAAAAACCACATGATCATCTAAATAGATGCAGAAAAAGCATTTGGCAAGGTTAAACCCTACAGAATATTGAAACAGAGGGTCTTTAATCTCAATCTGATAAGAGTCATCTATGACAAGCTGACAGCCAACATCATACAAGCTTTTACTCTGAAATCAGGAACAAGACAAGGATGTTCACTATCACCAATCCTACTCATGACAGTTCTGGAAAAATTAGGAGAGCAATTATATTAGGGAAAGAAATAGAAGGAATAAAGATAAGAAAAGAAATAAGTTAAACTATTATTTGCAGATGACAAGATACTCTACCTAGAAAACTCCCAAAACTTCAGCAAAAGACCCCAGAATAATAATCAAATTCAGTCACATAGCTGGATACAAACTCAGCACTCAAAAACCAGTACCATTTCTGTGCACAAGTAACAAACTGACTGAGAGAGAAGTTAGGGAAACCACATCATTCACAATAGCATTCAAAAAATGAAATTCTTAGGAATCAATCTAATAAAGGAAGTAAAAGACCTTAACATTGAAAACTACAGTACTCTGAAAAAAGGATACTGAAGAGGATATCAGAAAATGGAAAGATATCCTTTGTTGTTGGGTAGGAAAATGAATAAAGTGAAAACAGCTATACTTCCAAAATTGTTATACTGATTTAATGCAATTCTGATCAAAATATCACAGAACTAGAGAAAACAATCTTAAAATTCATTTGGAACCAGAATATCTACAATAACAAAAACAATTCTGGCTAACAAAGAAAACACAAGCACAGAGACAAATCCTGACTTGAAATTACTACACTGCATCAGGTGTAGGCTGCCTGGAACCTCCACCATGGGCACGCCCTGCCACCGGGAACTTAGTGGAAGCCTGCATCAGGGGTAAGTTATGGGGAACCTCCCGTGTGCCAACCCTGCCACCAGAAACTTAGAAGAAGCCCACCTCAGGAGTAGGCTGCATGGAACCTCCCCCGAGGGCCCACCCTGCCACTGGGAACATCAAGGAGGCCCGCCCAAGACTGAAAACTGCCCTGGACTGCTTCTGCTGTGCCAGCCCTCCCACAGAAAATCAGAAGACATCAGCAGGCTCCAGTTAGTGTGAAAAACTTTGGAAATTTGCTCCCAGGTGGCAAACCTTGGACTACAGTGGATTAACTGTATCAGTGTGGTGAGTATGCCCCTAAAATAGAGGTGTACAGGGGATAAATAGGGCCAGTAATAAAACCCCCTACAACTAACTGTAAGACTTTGGTGAATCTGAAAACAGTGTGTGTGATTCCCTTCTACAAATAGAAAACATCAGGCAGAGTGAAAATGACAAAACAAAAAGGCAAAATGCAGTCTCAAACATATAATTCACCAGAAGCAAGTATAGGAGACATTGAAATAGAGGACGCCAAAAGTAACACACCGGGAATCTCTGAAAAGATAGCGAGTGAAATAAAAAAACAACTGCATCAGGCTATAGAGGAAATCAAATTAGAAGTACTCTCCCATGTAAAGAAAGAAATAGAACTTTAGTAAAGGAGTTGTTGAATGTGGCTAAAGAAGAAATAGAGAAAAAAGTACATGAGCATGGGAAATTAATTGAAACCTTGAATGAACAATATAGGAAACAAGCAGAATTCAAACAAAAACAATCTCAAAGAGACATCCAAGAAATGAAAAATTCTACTGAAAGTGTGCAAAACTGCCTAAAGGAAGATGAGGATAGGAATTCGGACCTTGAGGACAGGATCACAATTAGAGATGAGGAAAGGATAGAACTTTTAAAAATAACAAAACACCATGAAATGACAATCCAGAAACTTCATGATGATGCCAAGAGCAACAATATAAGAATAATGGGCATTAGTGAAGATACAAGAGTTCAGGCCAATGACATACATAAAGTATTTACAGATATGATAGCAGAAAATTTCCCAAACATGGGGAAAGAATCTGATATGCAAATAAGTGAGGCATATAGAACACCAAACAGTCACAATCAACATAAATCCACACCCAGACACATAATAATTAAGATCTTAGACATACAGCATAAAAACAGGATACTAAAAGCTGCCAGAGAAAAGACACAACTCACCTATCAAGGAAAGCCCATTAGAATCACGGCAGACTTTTCAGCACAAACCCTCAAGTCAAGAAGAGCTTGGAGTGAGGTATTTCAAGCCCTGAAAGAAAACAACTTTCAACCCAGACTGATGTACCCAGCAAAACTTTCATTCAAATTTAATGGGGAAACAAGATGCTTCCATGACAAAGAACAACTGAAGAAATTCATGTCCACCAAACCAACCCTAGAAAGAGTACTGAAAGGCATACTAGACAGAGATAAAAATGACCACAATCCCCAAAACACAATAGGAAGAAATCACCAGGTAAGATAAACAATTAAATAAGGGGAAAGGCAGAAAGAAACAACCAGAGCATAACATGGCAAAGTCGAGGCAGTACATATCAGTGATATCCATAAATATAAATGGTCTCAATTCACCTATAAAAAGAAATAGATTGACAGAATGGATCAAGAAAAAGGATCCCACAATATGCTGTATACAAGAAACATCTGACCCAAAAGCAAACTCATAGATTAAAAGTCAAAGGATGGAAAACAGTATTCCCTGCATTGGGAAACCAGGATAAAGCAGGGGCAGCTACTCTATTTGCAGACAATGTGAACTTCAAACCTAAAATGATTAAAAGACATAGAGAAAGTCACTACATACTCGTTAGTGGAAAAATTCAAGAGGAAGAGCTAACAATTATAAATATATATGCACCAAATACAGGAGCACCCAACTATATAAGACAGATACTAATGGACATGAAAAACCAAATATACAAGAACACAATTATAACAGGAGAACTTAACAGCCCATTGTCAAAAAGAGATAGATCAACTAGACAAAAAGTCAGCAAAGAAATAACAGAAATGAATCATACCTGTGAGCAATTGTATTTAGTAGACGTTTACAGAGTGTTCCACCCATCCACATCAGAACACATTCTTCTCAGCTGCACATGGGACATTCTCCAAAATAGACCATCTATTATCCCATAAAACATTCTTAAGTAAATGCAAAGGTATTGAAATCATACCATGCATAATATCTGACCATAGAGCACTGAAATTGGAAATTAATGGCAAAAGAAATTGTAAAACCTGCATAAATACATGGAAATTAAATAACAGCCTTTTGAACAACCAGTGGGATACAGATGAAATTAAAGAAGAAATAGAACAATACCTACAACTAAATGAAAATATAGAAACAATATACTGTAATCTGTGAGATGCAATGAAAGTGGTCTTAAGAGGGAATATATAGCAATAAATTATCATATCAAGAAAACAGAACATGCACAAATAAACAACTTAATTCTCCATCTTAAGCTTCTAGAAAAAGAAGAGCAAGCTAAACCCAAAGCTCATAGAAGAGAGTCAATTGTAAAGATTAGAGCAGAAATCAATGCAATTGAAACTAAAAAAAAAATACAAAAAACTAATAAATTGAAAAGCTGGTTTTTTGAGAGAATAAACAAAATTGACAAACACCTAGCTAACCTTATCAAAAGAAAGAAAGGAAAAACCCAAATTTATGCAATAAGAACTGAAAAGGGAGAAATTACTACAGATCCCATGGAAATTCAAAAGATCATGAATACCTACTTGGAAAATCTCTACTCACATAGAGTGGAAAACACAGAGGAAATGGACACATTTCTAGAAACATATGAACTACTAAAGCTCAGTCAAGGAGATATAGCAATTTTGAACAATCCAATATCAGCTATTGAAATTGAAAATGTAATTAAAAACTTACCAACAAAAAAAACCCAGCTCCTGATGGATGCACATCTGAATTTTACAAGAAATTTACAGAAGATTTGATGCCAATACTCCTTAAACTCTTCAATGAAATTGAGAAGAAAGCAATCCTCCCTAAATCATTCCTGGAGGAAAGTATTACTCTGATACCAAAACCAGAGAAAGATCCAACCAAAAAGAGAACTACAGGCCAATCTCACTAATGAATATTGATGCAAGATTCTCAACAAAATACTGGCAAATAGAATGCAGCAAATCATCAAGATTATACATCATGACAAAAAGGGGTTCATTACAACAATGCAGGGGTGGTTTAACATATGCAAATAAATAAATGTAATACACCACATCAACAGAGCCAAAACCAAAAACCACATGGTAATCTCAATAGATGCAGAAAAAGCTTTTGAAAAGTCCAAAACATGTTCATGATAAAAACCCTTCAGAAACTCAGAATACATGATGTCTACCTCAACCTTACAAAGGCCATCTATGACAAACCAACAGCCAACAGTATACTAAATGGACAAAAACTAAAAGCTTTCACTTTAAAATCAGGAACAAGACAAGGATGTCCACTATCACCACTCCTTTTCAATATAGTTCTGGAAACACTAGCCAGGGCAGTCAGACAAGAGAGAGAAATGAAGGGAGTAAAGATAGGAAAGGAAGAAGTTAAATTATCACCATTTGCAAATGACATGATACTCTATATAGAAGACCCAAAAAACTCCATTAAAAGACTACTAGAGGTAATAAACAAGTTCAGCAGTGTAGCTGGATACAAAGTCAATGCTCAGAAATCAATAGCATTCTTGTACAGAAACAAAAAACTCACTGAGAGAGAAATTATGGCAATATTGCCCTTTACACAAACATGTAAAAAAATGAAATACTTAGGATCCAACCTAACTAAAAATGTAAAAGATCTATATGCTGAAAATTATACTATGCTTAAAAAGGAGATTGAAGAGGATATTAAAAAATGGAAGGACATTCTTTGCACTTGGTTAGGAAGAACCAACTTTGTGAAAATGGCCATACTCCCAAAACTGTTATATAGATTTAATGCAACCCCAATCAAAATACCATTGACATACCTTGCAGATCTAGAGAAAACACTCCTAAAATTCATTTGTAAACAGAAGAAACCTAGAATAGCAAAGGCAATTCTAGGCAACAAAAGCAAGGCAGGAGGCATCTCAATTCCTGACTTGAAACAGTATTATAAAGCCACAGCAATAAAATCAGCTTGGTACTGGCAAAGAAATAGACCTGAGGATCAATGGAACAGGTTAGAAAATGCAAGCACAACTACAAAGACACTCAGCCACCTGATATTTGACAAAGGGGCTAAATATGTCCACTGGAAAAAGGATAGTCTCTTTAATAAATGGTGTTGGAAAAATTGGCTCTCTACATGCTGAAGACTGAAACTAGATCCAAGCCTATCACCATGTACAAAACTAAAGTCTAAATGGATCAAAGACCTCAATATTAAAACGGAAACACTAAATGTACTGGAAGACAAGGTAGGTAGAAATCTTGGAGACATAGGGGTACAGAGAGAATTTATGAATAAAATGCAAACTGCACAGGAAACACTTCAAAGAATCAACAACTGGGATCTCACATTATTGAAAACTTTCTGCACTTCAAAGGAAATCACCAATAGAGTGAAAAGAAAACCCACAGAGTGGGAAAGAATTTTAGGCAGCAACTCCTCAGACAAAGGACTTGTGTCCAGAGCATATAAAGAATTGAAAAACATCAAGCCCCCCAAATTCAAAGACCCTCTCCAAAAATGGGCATCTGAGATGAACACACAGTTCTCAGAGGAAGATATACAAATGGCAAATAAATACATGAAGAAATGTTCACCATCACTGGTCATTCGAGAAATGCAAATTAAAACAGCATTGAAATTCCACCTTACTCTGGAAGAATAGCTGCCATCAAGAAAACAACTGATAACAAATATTGGCAAGGCTGCGGGGAAAAAGGAACACTGCTTCACTGTTGGTGGGAATGTAGTCTGGTGCAACCATTATGGAAATCCATACAGAGAATTCGCAGAAGACTAGGATTGGAAGCCAGGAGGGGAATAGCCCCTCTTCTGGGTATTTTCCCAGAAGAACTGAAAATTTCATATCACAGTGATATATGTGCACCCATGTTCATAGCTTCACAATTTGTGATAGCTAAATCCTGGAATCAACCAAGATGCCCATCAACTGCAGAGTGGATGAAAAAGATGTGGTATTTTTGTACAATGGAATATTACTCAGCTATAAAAAAGGATGATCTTGAGGCCTTCATAGGTAAATGGAGACAACTTGAGACTATCCTCATTAGTGAAATAAATAAGAATCATATTTATAAGTATCATATTGTGTCTCTAGCATAAAAAGTAAATAAGAACTACAAGTGTAATAAAACCAAAATGTGTAATTGCTATTGCAAAAAAGAGAGGAAAAGAAAGTGCTCTAAGTGATATAACTGCATGTAAGCTTGAGTGTGTAAAATAGATGACCATATTGCTGAATCTTTGTTGGATCTTTGAGCAGAACTTCTTGTAGTCTGACTGTTTGAATATTTACTATGTACCCTTTAACTTTGTAACTTGAACAACTACATCCAGGATGACAGTATGTAATTTATAAATCATTGATTTTAGTGGGGCTTTTTCTCATTTTCCTATTTTTTTTCTTTCTTTTAGAATTCTGTGTTGTTGCTACCCTTTTTTCTGTTTTGCTTTTTTTCTTCTCTTTAAACAAAATTTCAAAAATGTATAATTGCTAATGTAAAAAAGGAGGAAAGAGGAAGTGCTATGAAAGATATAGCTGCATGTATTTTTAGGTGTGTGGGATTGATAACCATATTTCTAGGTTCTTGTTGGATTGTTGAGCAGATCTGTTTGCACTCTCACTGCTTGTATGTCCACTTTGTGTTCTTTAATTTTGTAACTTGAAAAACTATTTCTAAAAGAACAATATGTAATTTATCAATTAGTGATTTCTTACTGTTTATCTTATTTTCTTGAAATTCTGTAATATTTCTACCTTTTTTTCTCTTTAAATAAAAAATAAAAGAAATTACATTACAAAGCTCTTATGACAAAACCTGCATGATACTGCAAAAACAAGCAAACAAACAAGCAAGCAAACACAAAACAAAACTACAACAACAACAAATCCAATCTTTTTGAGTACCAATGTAATGGACTAGAAGATGCAGAAATAAGTCCAAACAAAGCTGCCTTGTTACAAAGCAAAGACTTTGGGAATGAAACCCCAATTGCACAGGAAATATCACAAATAACAACTAGGATTTCATCTTATTAAAAAGCTTTTTCACAATAAAAAAGAAACCACTAAAGAGTGAAGAGACAACCCATAGAGTGTGAGAAAATTCTTTTCCAGCTGTTTCTCAGGTAAAATTTTTGCCATCTTTTTCTCATATCTAGACTATATATAAAGAACTAAAAAATATCAGAGACCCTAACTTTAGAGACCCAATTCAAAAATGGGCATCTGAAGTGAACAGTTATTTCTCAGATAAAGATGTACAAATTGCAAATAAATATATGAGAAAATATTCAACCTCACTGGTCATTCAAGAGATGCAAATTAAAACAATACTGATATTCCATCTCACCACAAAAAGAATGGCTATTATCAATAAATCAACAAACAACGAATGATGGAGGGACTGTGGGGAAAAAGAAACCCTTCACTGTTGGTGGGAGTATAGACTGGAGGTATCATTGCAGAAATCAGTGTGGAGATTTCTCCAAAAAATTAAAACTAGAGGTTCCATTTGACCCAGCTATCCCCCTTTTACTTGATGGAAATAAAAACATCACACCACAGATATGTATGTACATCCATGTTTATAGCAGTAGAGTTTATAATAGCTGAGTCTTCAAAATACCCCAAATGCCACTCAACCAATTAATGGATAAAGATGTGGGGTTTTTTTATACAATGGAGTACTACTCAATGATAAAGAAGGATAAACTTGAGGCGTTTCTAGGTAAATGGGTGCAACTTGAGACCACACTCAAGTAAAATAAATCAAACACATATAAATTCCTCACTGTTTCTATGTTGTGAGAAATCAAAAGTTTAAATAAGGACCAAAATATATAATGGGCACTGTGAAATAGGAAGAAAGTGTTCAAGTGGAAAGGGGAACAGGATAAAACAGAATAGAAAGAAAAAATGGAAACAAAGTTTTTATGAGTAAGTAGAGGAAGAGGTATTGAAGGGAGGGGAGGGAAATGAGAAAAAAGAAGCAGCAAGATATATTGTGTATAGGTATAAATTCCATATGATGAATGTTATCATTATGTATATCTAAAGTGTACTGATATGATAAATTTAAAAAATGAGATTTTTATGCTACTTTTACAGATATTTGAGGCAGGATAAAAAATTAAAAGGTAGAAAAGAGACAAGGAAATCATGACTAGCATCATTGCACTTTTAAGAAGACTGCAATTTCCATGACCCAGTCAAAGTCACCCAAGATGATCTATATCAGCATTCACATGATTAAATTTAGGCTACTTTCCCTTCTCCAAATATGTATTCCATTGTTGGGTGGAACACTCTGTAGATATCTATTAAGTATTCATTTGAATGAAGGTTATGTTCAACTCTGATTTTTTTTGCTCATTTTTTGTTTACTAGATCTGCATATTTGTGATAGTGGGGTGTTGAGATCCTCTAGTATAATTATATTTATGCTTATCTGATCTTTAATTTCTACTAATAGTTGTTTTATGAACTATGAACTATTTATACTATGAATGCATAGTATTCAGTGCATATAGGTTAATAATTGTTATCTCCTCCTGTTGAATTGTTCCCTTCACCAATATGTAGTGACATTCTTTATTAATCAGTTTTGGCTTGAATACCACTTGAATATGAGATAGTTACATCTGCTCTTTTGGGAGGTTCCCTCTACATTGAAAATTATTTTCCATCTTTTAATTTTTAGTACATGGGTTTCTTTTTGGGTTAGATGTGTTTCTTTTATGCAGCATACCACTGGATTTTGTTTCTTCCTACAATCTGACAATATTGGGATACTGACATCCCAATAAAACCCATTAATAGCAACAACTATGTCTTGGAGTATTGAGAGCATTCACATTGAGAAATATTACTGACAGCTATTGAAGTATAGACTTACTCCTGTCATTGTGTTATTTTCCTTCTGCTGATTTTCTATCTTTCCTTTTGACTTAACTTCTTCAGTAGTGTGTTCATTTGATTGGACCTTTTATCATTGTTAGTTTCATTGTCTCTTTCTAGGATATCTTTGAGAATGTTTTGTAGTGCTGGTTTGAAGGTTATGAACTTCCTTCAGTGCTTTTTAACATGGAAATATCTTATTTCTCCATCAATTTTGAAAGATAGTTTTTCAGGATATACACCCTATGTTGAAAAATTTTTTCTTTTAGGGACTGAAATGCTTCACTAAAAATTTTCCTGGTATTTAGGGTTTGTGTTGAGAAGTCTTCTGTGACTTTAATGAGTTTATCATTATAAATGATTATTTGTTCTTCTCTATCCACTTTTAAGATTCCATTCTTGTGTTGGAATTCAGGAGTTTTGACTATGTTGTGTCATGTTGAGGTTCTGTGCTGATTGTGGCTATTTGGTGTTTATATACCCCACTAACCTGTATGTTAAACTCTTTCCCCTAATTTGGAATTTTTTCTGCTGTTATTTCAATGAACAGGGTCGCCTTTTGATTTTTAAGGAGTCTTAGATTAGTCTTATTTGTGTCATCAAAAAGATGTTGCATCCATTTTTCATGTTCTTTTGTTGTTTTAAGGTATCTCACACTAATTGATCACCAATAACAGTCTCGTTTTCCTGTTTTGACATTCTGTTTTCTCATTGACCACTTCTGTTGCCCATATCTCAATAGTATTTTTAATCTCCTGAATTTCTCTTTGGAGCTTTTCTATGGACTGTGATATTTTTCTATTCTAATCACTTATATTTTGGATCATTTTGTTTGGCTCTGCTTGATTTTCATTAGTGTCTTCTGTAGACTTGCCAATCATTCTGTTCATTTGTCCCAATACTGTGAGCTTTCCAAATCATCTGTTTTGTTACCTCCTCTGATACCATTTTGAATAATTTGGGGTGTGACTTTGATTTCCTCCCTTTAATACTTCTTGGGTCAGCTTTGGGAGAGTTGGAAGTTTTTGGCATCATTTTATTGCCTTGTCTTCTCAAGTTTCTATTCTGTTTGTTTTATTTGTTGAAGTTTGCATAATGGTTATACTGGCAAACTTTGTTGCTAGCACTGAAACCTCTTTAGTTAATGACTACTTTTCAATGTTGTCCACTGGATGTGGCTATTGGCCTTTGCCTCTGCCTCAGGATTCAACCATCTCCATTTACTTGGGTGAAGAGGGTGCAGTATATTTGGCCAAGTACCCAGTTCTCCAGGAATGGGGCACAGTATTTTTAATAACCCTATGACAATCCAGGTATTTTCATTACACGAAAATCAGTTAATAGCAACAACTAGGCCACCTTGCCTATGGTAATAAAATCATTATCATTATAGCATCAAATATAAACTCACTATTGACAAATCCTAAAGACCAATAATATAACATCTTTATCTATACAAAAAAGATCTATAATTATAGTGTGAACATTAAGACAAAATAAGTATTGATCTACTATTGACTTACAGCAAACACATATTGATTGGAAGAACTTTATCTCTATTAGTAATTGAATAATATTCAAGAGTAATAGTGTGAAATTAGCTGGTTATCTAGAGATCCATAAAGCTTGTTAGTTATACTAAAAAAAGTAGAGGTGGTGGGGTACTAGAGAAAGAAAAAAGTAAAATATAAAGAATTAATCAATGGTTTATGAGGAGAGAAAAGTGAGATAGTGTTCCCCTATAGAGTAGTAAAAGGAAATGAATAGTGTTAGAAAACAGATGTAGGAAAGAATAAACAAAATAAAGAAGAAAAATAAGAATAGAGCAAAATATAGGAAATAAAAGAAAGATAAGGAATAGAAAAAAGTTGATAGGGGAAAAGAGAAAAGAAACTAATGGAGGAAAAAATGATGGGGGAAGACTTCAACCACTCTCCAAAAAACCCAATGAAGGAAAGAAAAAAAATAGAGTCAAAGAAAAAATTCCTCTGTTTTTGAATGAATCCTGCCACTACCCCTCCAGTATTTATAGTCTTGGAATTCTGCCAATCATAATCTGCCCCTCCCCCCGCCTTAGGTTTCATGAGCTATTAAAGTGACCTCTCTGCACCAGAGGCACTTCTGTACATTCACCCCAGTCTGTGGTTATTGTCCAAGCTAAGGTTATGTCCTTGGTCCCATTTGTAGACGTAGAATGGGATCAGCTCTCTAGGTTCTGCTGGATGTAGGGTTCAGAGTGGGGGTTCAAGTGGACTGTTAGACTTAATGTCAGTACTCATGAGGCCTGGTTGTTGCCTGTCAACATTCATGAGGTGAGATTATACTTCTTAGGAGGATCTGTGTCTTCTACTCCTTGGTGGTTGTTTCCCGTGGTTATCTCTCCCAGTCACTTTGGGAGAGTAACTTTGGAGTCCCTGAAGCTGCTTTCCAGGTTCACACTTTCTCTCTGAGTCTGCTGCCTTCTCTCCCTGGACATTGTCCTCAGCCGGGATCAGGTCAGTTTGTTAGCATGCACCTCTGGTGCTCCATGCCAAGGGGAAATGTAGAACTGGCTTGGAGTTGTTGTACGGTTGTGCTACGTGGTTGGTGCAGGTCAGTTTGCTTGTATGATGGTAGTAGTGGAGGTACCATGCAGCCAGTGTCAACAGTCTTTTAAAAGGGCAGCAGATTTCTCCTATTTATGAGGGAATGTTTGCTCCTAAAGGTACCTGCCTCACTTAGCAGCTAATATTACTGATTGCATTTGAATTCTGAAGCAAATGCTAGTAGTAGTAGTAGTAGTAGTAGTAGTAGTAGTAGTAGTAATATAGGGAGTTTGCCAATCTGTGGGAACTATTCAAGTTTTTAAATGTTTGCCTGTTGGATGAAGTGAAAAATAATGGTAACATATTTGCAGTTTTCATTTGTGGTTTTGAAACATAGTTGGCATAGAAAACTTACTTCCTTTTTATCTTAAAGAGAAAAAAGATAAACAATGAAACTGAATTTCAAAACAGATTAATAGGACAGTTATAGTATTTAATACATTGCATATTGTCTTTATAGTAGCTATTCAAAATTCTTGCTTGTACTTTTCTCTCTTTTTTTGGTACTTTTTAATCATGTTTTTTTCTGTAACATGAGTGTCCCACAAAATTATTTAACAAATAGTTTGATAGTAGATATTATTTAGGTCAAGGCCTCTTTTTAAAACTGTGATAAGAAATGTTAGCATATGCATATTCAGTCTTCCTCATAACTAAAATATTGCAAATTGAAAGAACAATATCACTATCTATACATTTTTGTTGTGAACATTGAAATGTTTGGCACCCATGTTGGCAATTTTTGCAGGAAAATCGGCACTGAGATTGACCGTCAAAATTGTTTTGCAGGGCACTTAGGCACTTTCTATCAAAACTTAGAATGTGCATATCCATTTTGAAGCATTTCAACAAAATCTGTCCTACTGGTATGTCCCTGGCTGCTTCAGAAGAAGCACAAATCATGTTTTAAAAATAAATATCAGGTTAAGGACCCAGGAGTTTGTTTGTGCTCTGTCCCTATGGTGATCTTTGTCTCAATGGGAACAAGAAAAAGGAACTGATTAGTCCAAAGTGTTATGTGAGGCTTTCTGGCTGGAGGATCTTCCCTTTAATTAAATATACTAGAAATACGAGCCAAGGAGATCAAAATTTTGCCATCAGCTCCATTTGCTCTCCTCTTTTATCATCACAGCCAAGGTATCAGATAGTTTCCAAGAAAAAAATGACTTTATAGCAAAAAGAAAAAAAAAAAAAAAGAAGCAGCACCAAATTAAATAACTTTTGGCATAAGAAATAGAAATAATGGGTTAGACTGAAGTTTTAAAGAAATTAAATTAGGAAAATGAACATCCCAAGAAATAAGATCTTAAGAGCATGAAATAGGAATGAAATACTTTGAGGAACTATTAGAGATTTTGGGTGTAAAGATGTACATTGTTGAAATGAAAAATATATTATCAAAGGATAAACTGGGCTGCAGAATGAATAGAGCTGAAGAACAAATTAGTGAACTGAAGGAGTTGGTCAGTGGACTCTCAGAAAACATGTGGGAGGCAAAAAAGCGAGACATTAGAATGCCAGTAGGTGTCTCAGGAGGAAGCAAAGAACAAACGGAAAGAAAGCAGTAATTTGCCTGAGTTAAAATGAGAGAGAGTGTGTAGACAAACAGTACTTTCAAAGCTCCAGGTTCTTGGATTGTCACCAAGAGCTCTAATCCAGAGTGGCATTGCAAGTCACAGTGGGATTCCTGAGTATATGCAAACATGGTAACTTATTATTATTTATTTACAAGAAACAGATTGTCTTTTGACCTTTAAATTCCTACAGGGCTAGTCTAAGCTATTGTTGTAATAGTTTCCAGCACAGGGGAAGAATGCAAAATGTGTAGCAATTTCCAACTCAATGTTTCCTGGTCAGATTTTGATGGATAAAGGAATGCAAATGAGACTCAAGGCCCTTAGTAAGCAATATTCCCCTTCTTCACCCTGTTCAGAGACCAAACATTAAGCCAGCAACTATAGATTTTAACGTTTTGGGTCTCCAGAGCAGTTTCCTTCTGAAATTCTTTTTCTCTTTGCATCTGCTTTTTTTTTTTTTTTGTCCTCTCAAATTCGATGTAGTATTTTTTCTCCCTTCTTGTTTCTCCTTTCTGTACTCATTGTGTCACCCCTTCCCTCCTTTCAATATTTCCATATTTATTTTTTGAGCCATCCACTTACTTATCTTCTCATTATTTTGAGCATTTACCATATTCCACATGCCACTGAAGACACCAAGGATACAGTGAGCAAGGTTGAAAAATGAACCCATTTTAGGGAGAAGAAGAGAAAATAAGCAAGTAAGCAAGCAAACAAAGAAGACTATAGCTACTAGTAAATGCAATGAAAATAATAGCATGTGGAAATTTTAGTGGAACAGGTAAGTCTTCTTAAGGAGGAAACAGCTAATTTGAGAACTGAATGATAAGAACTCATTGCTGTGACTATTTGGTGGGGGAAAATTCCAGACAGAAGGAAAAACAGGTGCAAATAACCAGATGTTGGAATGGTACATTCTTCTATTTTCTCTCTCCCTCCCATTTCTCATCTCTGGTAAATTCCAGAATAAATTTCTACATTGTAGCAAGTATGTTTTTACAATCTTAATTGCCTGTGACTTGGTTTTTGCCCTACCTCTTGCTTCAAACTGTTTTCTTGATGGCCACTAATATCATCCTATGTGTGACAATTATTTGAGAACATGGAAAAAGAAACAGCATGTTAGCCCTTGGGGCCTTTTGTCTAGTAGACAGATATCTGTGGGCTAATCTTATTCTGTGTGGAGGAAGGTCTATAGCAGGGTAGGGAGTATAGAAAAGACATTTATAAGCCATGCAGTCCCCTGTAAACTGGATTGGTGCCTCCTTCTTGTTTCTCTAGGTCTGTTCCACAGCTGTTCCCATTTCTTGCTTTCACTTGTGTGTGGATTGCTCTTTCCATTTAATATTTGTAGGGCTTTCTGTTTCCCACTATTCACATTGAAGTAGATTGGACTATTGGCTCCAACTTCTCCCGTGTAATATATTTATCCATCCAAATGTAATGGCCTCCTAGTGGGTGGAGTGCACTTTTCTGTCTCTTGATTATTACTTTTATCATTAACATGTTGGTGGGTCTCTTGCAAACTGAAGCTTGAAATATTCTGGTGTAGTCAGCTGGTCCTTTGATTCTTGTCAATACCATGGAATAGATAAAAAAGATGTGGTATTTTTATACAATGGAGTACTACTTGGCTATAAAGAATGATAAACTTGAGGCTTTTATAGGTAAGTGGATGCAATTTGAGACCATACTTATAAGTGAAATAAATCATACTTGCATGTATAAATATCATTGTCTCCCTAGTGTAAAAAACTGAAAGGGTCAATAAGATCCAAAATGTACCACAGATATTGTGACAGTGAAAGGGAAAGAAACTACTTAAAAGGAAAGAACAACTGGGATAGGGGAAAGGAGAACAACAAGAAGGGAAAATTTTATATATATATATATATATATATATATATATATATATATATATATACATATATATATACATATATATGATAGATAATTATACTAATTTCTGTTAATTCATCAAAAAGAATGGTTTGTGCTTTCATTGTTCAATTGCTTACCATTTTTTCATGATACCTTGTTACCCGAATTACTTTCAAGATAACAATACACCCTATATTAACTATTGTTAATTTCCTATTATTTTGTTTTGAAATTCTGTATCACTGGTTTTATTATTTTTTCATTTTAAAATAAAACAAATGCCTTGTGCATCCAGGTCATCCAGAAAGAGGAGAGAAAAGAATAGCTCACTGGAACCCAACTCAGCCAGAATCAGCTCAGACCTAATCAACCCACAGATATGGGAGGCAAGAAAGTAATATATCACACAAACATAACTCAGTGCATGTACACAGAACACATGAATACAGCTTATATCACTGTTCTTAATGTCTGCAGAGAATTGGTTCCAGGACTGCTACATCTATTTTAAAACATGGCATAGTATTTGTATAAAATTTTTGCATATTATCTTGCATACTTTAAATCATGGTTGTCCAACTTTTAGCTTGACTGGGCCACACTAATTGAAGAGGAATTGTCTTAGGCTATGTATAAAATTACAGTCCCTATGTATAATAAGGAACAAAATTATCTAACAAAATAAGTATGAATAATAAAAATTCCATTTTTATGTTAAATTATTTTACAAAATGACACAAGTCCATGTTCAATAATTAAATAAGAAACCTTATGTATCTTCTGAATAATAATAAGTCTGTCTTTGTAGGCACATACATAGATAGGCTGGCATATTAACATTGGTAATCTCTGAATTTTACTTGTTAAATCACACAAAAACATGTAATGGTCAGGTATGTGCAGGCTTTGATTGGACTGACTGTGTGAAGGGCCCACGAGGCAGAGTTAGCACTGCATTGTGCTTTCTCTTACCTACACTGAGGATCTGTGTAATCAAGCCATAAAAAAATACTGTTAAAATCACATAATAATCCCATCTCTGGAGGCTGAGGCAGGAGGATCACCATGAGTTTGAGGCCAGCCTGGGCTTCATAGTGAGTTCAGGTACAGCTAAACTACATAGCAAAACCCTATTTCAAGCCCCTCCCCCCATATCGCCTAGTAATGTTGAAAGTTTATGATCTGTGAGGCTGAATTGGTAACTTTTCAGGGCTGTGGACTGCAAATTGAACACTTCAGCTTTAAGTTATCTTTAGGTTATTTATAATATCTAACGCAACATAAATGCTATGAAAATAGTTGCCATTCTATATTGCTTAAGGAATAATGTCAGGAAAAAATCTGTACATGTTCAGTGTAGATACAAACATCACAGCTCTAACTACAGGGCAGAAGAAGGAGATGCACAGTGAACAATGCTCAGTTAGGAGAGATGGAGAGAGGCTGAGAATTTATAAAATGTCAGGGTCTACAGCGCCACATGCCCAAACATGACTTCGTTTGTGTGGATTCAGAGTTGTTTTCTGTCAGAAAACTTAAGGTTTGTAATTTGCAACTTTCTAGAATGTTTCCTCCCAAATATTTTCATTCTGCAGTTTGTTTTATCTATAGATGCAGCACCTATGGGTAGTGAGGGAGCTGCTATAGCATAACTATTTCTTTATAGGTCTGTCTGTGTGCTCTTTGGGGACAGAAATATCAATATTTATACATATTAAGGGCCAGCAATAAGCCAGGAAACCAGCTGGCATTTTGAATACTTTTTATTTTATTTTATTTTTTATCAGTACCGGGGATTGAACTCACGACCACGTGCTTGCAAGGCAGGCGCCTATACCGCTGAGCTAAATCCTCAGTCCCTTGAATACTTTTTGAAGTAGAACTGTCAGGGTTTATATCTCCATGTCGCTTTAAAACCTCATGCTATTGTAGGTGGGGTTTGTGATAAGTGATTGGATTAAGAGAAGCTAGGGCGGGCTTGGTGTTAGGAGATGGGGTCTGGTTGGAAGAGGAAGGCCACTGGGTATGTATGACTTGGAAGGATCCCTTTCCCTTCCTGCTCTGCCTTTCTCTCTGCTT
Organism: Hydrochoerus hydrochaeris; assembly: GCA_004027455.1. Lineage (NCBI taxonomy): Eukaryota > Metazoa > Chordata > Mammalia > Rodentia > Hydrochaeridae > Hydrochoerus > Hydrochoerus hydrochaeris. The sequence goes on along the minus strand of PVLA01003246.1, from coordinate 137,779 downwards.
CCTCACTGCCATGAGGTGAGCAGCTTTCTCCACCGTGCCCCTCTGCCATGCTCCTCTGCCATGCCATCCTGCCTTAGAGCCAGCTGACTATGGAGTAAAACATGAGCTACAGTAAACTTCTTTTCTTTAATTTATTGGTGTTGGATATTGTGCCTTAGTGATGAGAAAGTGACTAGGACAAGACCTGTGGGTTCTTAAATAGTCTTTCTAGCAGGGCAGACTCCAGTTGACTTGGCATGGATTTCAGAGTTTGATCCTCTGTCTCCTGATTTTATGGCTTTTTTATTTCTGGAATGAATTCTTATGTTTACTCTGTGCTGTGAATTACCTTCATGGCTAGACATTCTGTCAGGCTACTGGGCACCTGGGATATGCTGCAAAATGGTCTTAGGGTCTGCATGGTGATGAGAAGCAATTTGATGTCTACCCTTCACGAAAGCTGAGAACCTACTTGCTGTCAGTGACAATGGTAAGGCTGCCTAATTTACTGCCTCCCCACAGCCCTCTCATTGAACTTTAAGGTGTCTTTGTCAGATTTTACTTTGTCTGGGTGTCTTGACTCTGGTCTTGAGGATTTAAAAGAGGAATTGACTTATATTGACTTTATGCGGCAGACAAAGCTTTGTGTGATGATTCTGAAGTGTTATGTCTCTACAGAGAAAGCTCATACTTACTAGGACAAGGTGAAATAATTTTCTCTTCTACTCAACATGCTCTCTCTTTTCTTTTGGTAATAAGGCCTTGATTTTTCTGTTGGAAAAAGAACTTTTCCCAAAGGATACAGTATTGGTGGTGCTGTCAAATATGGTACTTGTTTGCTATTGTCTTAGTTTGTTCTGTGTTACAATAAAATACCTGAGGCTGAGTTCTTTATGAATAAAAGTTTATTTAAGTCATGTTTTTAGAGATGATAAGTCTAAGAATGAGCAGCTGCATCTGGTTGGCTTCTAGTGAAGATCTTCCAGCTATGTCATAATGTGCCAGAGAAGAAGAGGGCAAAGGAGGTACATTAAAAAAAAAAACATGATGAGAGATGAAACAAGATACAGGGAGGGGAAGACTCATGCTTATAACTGATCTTGTGGGAACTTAACTATTCCCTTGAGGCTCAATCCACTCGGAGAGACCAGCACTAACCCTTTCTTAAGGTTGGTCATGATGCACCCTCTCGCATAAGCCCCACCTGTTAGAGATGCCACCCCTTTCAGTTCTGTTACTTTTGGAACCACCTTCAGCATATCTTTTGGGAACAAACCATAGTAACCACCAAGTATACCCTGGGTAGAGGATTTGTGTTCAGGTGATGTTTTGAGATCCAATTTTGGAAAGCACAAGTGAGAACATGAGAATAGGAAAGGGAGATGCACCAGCATAGGGAGTGTTAATGAAGATGCTACCACTGTGGGCTCTGAGAAACAGGGCTTCCAGAAATATCACGTGGACATGCCTCAGAATCTATTTATTAGTGGCAGAAGAGGCAGGAAATTTATTTGCTGCTTTCAGTCTCTGTGGTTTGAAAGCAGAAAAGAGATTTAGGATCTTGAGATGAGAAGCTGTTCATGTGCTTCTGACTGTCAATCAAAGTTGCAGAAAGACTCAGGTAAGCCAAAAACATATGGGATACCAATGGCATCTTAGTACCTCTTCCTACTCTGGCCAATGTATCCCACAAGCCCCAAGCTAGTCCAGTCAGATTCCCTTTTTCTGGAGTCTTGAGAGGAGTAAATTGGAGATAGGAAGTAACCAAAATCTGTTCCTCTCTGTGGTTGGGACCCAGCACAAATGATCACTAGTTCTTACCACCCAGCTCCCCAGAGAAGTTTCAGTCCATGTCCCTTTGGTTATTCAGATTTTCCTTTAATTTCCTGGGCTTCCTCATAACTCTTCTAGTAAATTCTTCTCTTATTAAATTATCTAGGATTTATTTTTTGTATTCTTTATACAATACACCTGTCCTAGGCCCATTCCATAGGAGTCTTTCAATAGAAACCTTTGGATAACTGGAAATAAAAATGAGAAAGTTTTGGATTTTCACCAGGGAATCAGGCCATGGAATAATCTTTGCTCAGTTTGCTGATGGCTTCAAGATCCAGCCCCAATGTTGTAAAATAGAAAGGGAGACTAGGGAGGAGGAAGAGAGAAAGGAAGGAAGGGAAAAGAAAAAAAAAATGGAATAAAATAGAAATGAAATTGTTGCAAATAATTAGGGGAAGCAGAGTTGAAGGGAAGGGAGAGGAATGGGGAAAAAAAGAAGATTCAAGATAAATCATGAGAGCTGGGTGTGGTGGTGCACCCTTGTAATCATAAAACTCGGGAAGCTGAGGCAGGAGGATCGCCGTGAATTCGAGGCCAGCCTGGACTACATAAGCAAGTTTATGGCCAGCCTGAGATACATAATGAGACTTTATCTCAAAAAAAAAAAAGATATATCATGAACAGATACAAATTACCAATGATGAATGGGATCATTAAGTATATCTAAAATGTACCAATAAAATAAAAAAAGATGCAGCCCAAATCCTTTGCTAAATCATTTTCCCCAATTTATCTTACTTGCCAACCTGAGTTAATCATGAATCTGTGATACTACTTCTAGACAGACATTATGTGATATAATATGGGAGAGTGTGGCATGGTATGTTAAGGCATAAGATAGAACAACCCAGTGTGGAAGGGCAGCTAAAAAAGTGGCTGCTGGAGCCAGGCTACCTGGATTCAAATCCCAGCTCTGTCACTTACTGACTCTGTGATCCCTGATGAGTTATTTAACCTCTTTTACTCAGGGTTAGTAACTGTGGATGTGAGTAAAAATCATGCCTGTATTAGTAGAATTGTGAAGATTAGACAAGTTGATACAGTACCTGGTGGTATGTAAACATTTGCTAGTACCACTCCTAGGACACTGATCTGTGTGGAGATCAGGCCTACAGATCCCATGCTTTTTGGATTCTGAGATGTGCTTCCTTGATCTTGTGAAAACATGGTTTTCCAAATCAGCTGTCCTTTCTTGGACCTGGATGAGTGTGTGGATTAAAAGGAAGGGAAAGTCTATTTCAGAATCGCCTACTAGGTGCCACACATCAAGACCTTGACAACATTTCTGAAAGACAGATGTTATTACTGTCATTTTACACACAGGAGAGCCAAAGTTCAATGATATTAAGTACTCTGACCTGTATCACACAGCAAATAAGAGACAAGATTACTCTTTTCCCAAGTCTGTCTGATTCCAAACCCGGTGTTATTTCCACTGTGTATACAGTGAGTAACTCTTTCCCCACAACTCTTGTACAATTACTGTCTTAGCTGTTACTGTCCAAAAGTACAGTCTGACATATCCTTTATCACTCATTTGTGAGGCTTTTTGGCTTTAGCCTGCCTGCAAGATCAAGTACAAGATCCCATACGTACAATTTGGCATTTGACTTGGAGTTAATGAAGAAAACAATAGAATGTATAATAATAGAGTGCATAAGCTCATGGGCTCTGTGTGGGAATTCCTGGACTCAAAATTGCTTTCTATTTTCCTTAAAGTGATTGAATTTTTACAAGCCTCAATCTTCTTATCTGGAAAATAGAGATGTATATGACAACAATTAGTATTTGAATGTACATGTTAAAAAAAGTAAACGTTGGAAGAAAAATGTTTGAAATATATTTTTAACACTGGGTTGGGGTGACTTCCCAACCAAACAAACAAAATTGTAAACCCAGAAACCACAAAGAAAAAGATAGATACATGTGATTCTATTTTTAATGACTGCCTAACAAATATGGAGAAAAAGAGCAAAAAATCAAATCAAATCAAAACATCACGCCGTATACTATATATATGTATATATGCTTTGTAATTTAAAATAAATAAAACAACCAGTTGAAATGAAAACAAAAATATTTTTAAAAAGTCAAAGTGGGGATATTACTGGAATACATATGCCAGAAAAATATTATTATTTCTAATATGCAAAAATCCCACAAACTGAGAAGCAGCGGATAGCTCAACAAAGGGTGTGAGATGGTTTCTCACCAACAATGGTATCCAAGTAGGCATCTAAAACGATGCTCTGAGAAAAGTAAATTAAACCTAATTTAAAAAATGTATAATTGCTATTGTAAAAAAAGGGGAAATAGGAAGCACTATAAAAGATATAGCTGCATGTATGTTTAGATGTGTGGGATTGATGACCATATTTCTAGGTTTTTGTTGGATTCTTGAACAGATCTGTTTGCACTCTCACTGCTTTAGTGTCTACTTTTTGTGCTTTAATTCTGTAACTTGAATAACTATTTCTAAAAGAACAATATGTAATGAATCAACTAGTGATTTCTTACTATTTATCTCCTTTTCTTGAAATTCTGTAATATTTCTACCTTTCTCCTGTTTTTTTCTCTTTAAATAAAAAAATATGAAAAAAAAGATAGCCTTTAAAAAAATCTATTAGAGTGGAAAAAACTAAAAAGGGAAGCTGGCTTGAACTGAAAAAATGTTAGGAGATATATCCTTGCACTGATTGCTGCTATGGATGATAATAATGATGACAACAAGCAATACTGGAAAATGGAAAAATTTAAATACATATTAGAAATAAACTACATGCACTTTTTACCTAGTAACTTTACATTTAAGAATCAGCTTATGTAAATCACAGCATCTCTGTATGAGGTTATGCTTTCAGGAATGTCTGTTTTAATATTATTTCTTTAGGGAAAATTTGAAAATCAAACAGTCATCAATGTAAGACTGACTCCATGCCCATTATGAAATATATTGTAATTATTAAAAAGATAAAAATATATATATTATATATATGAACTGTGGTTTATTCATACAACAGAATACTATCAGCAGTAAAAATAGTATAAAACAAGATCTTATTTTTGTAAAAACAACCAAAAACCCTTCTCCATATGATTATATGTTTGTGCATATTTTCAAAAATATGATAAAAAAGTGTAATAACACACACCAGGTAGTTGACGTTGGTTGTGTTAGGATTATGAGAATAAAGGGGGCCATTAGGAAGCATTTCTTCACACAGTTTTGCATTACTTCACTGGTTATGTTGAGTAAATACTACATTTTAATTAAAACAAGAAAATTGAAAAAAGTAATAAAGGCAAATTAAAGAGGTAGAAGAAAATCAGAAATGAGGCTAACAGGAAAGAAAAATTAAAGCGAAACGTAATTGGCTGACAGAAACAGGACTGTTAAAGAGTTCAGGGGTTAGGAGGCCTGTGTGGTACCCATCAGATTCCCAGATCAGAAAAATGAGTGCTACTAGGACTGAAAGAGTGCTCTAAACATGGGACTGGAGACAAGCTTTGTGGCCCAAAACAAAGCAAAGAAGTAGTCTACTGGTTAAAACTTGGGCTCTTTTGGAGAACTCAAACCAGTTTCTTTGGCTCTCTTTGTTTCTTCATCTGTTCCTTCTGTGTTTATTCCCACACCCCTGCATCATTCACTATCATCCATTATTCCATTTACCATTTGGCAAATGCTTACTGTATTTTTAATTTTAAAGCTTTCTTACGTTCTGCTCTTCCTTTAAATCATAGTAAAATCAAGTTTCATATGCTTGTTTCTACAATAAATGGAGTTGCTGGGATCTTCCGCTCAGCTTTTATTTCCAAGACTAATTCTCACAGCCATTCCTCTTGTAAGCTGTGGCCATGATGAATTCACCTGGGGGAAACCAGTAACCAGTCTTGCTCTGATTCTCTGTAATGGGCATCTTGGGATCTCGGGATTTAGTGATAGCCCTTGCAGAGTTTCTACTTTGTCTTAGAAACATCCAGAATATCTCCCAATTCTATGATATAATAGATTACTGAGCTATTTCCCATGCTATAAGAATAAGGGTCTGGCTTCCCTTCCTCCATTGTCCAGCAACCAGCCAGAGAAATTTGAGTTCACACTCCTCCCTTCTTCCATGAGCCTAGGTTGGTGTGGCTAAGTCTCACATGATGGACACATGGAACTAGAGGCATGCAAATGTCTCATATAACAGTAATAACATGAGCCAACAGGTGGTAAGTTAGGAGAACCAGTGTTGTGCCTGGGAACAAAGATACAAGGAATAGAAGTGGGTGGGTAGGGCCACTCCCTTGTTTTTTTTGAATTTTCTCTTTGTTTTTCTTTTTCTTTCTAATTGACTGGGGAGAACTTCAGACACAGAAAACTAATCCCATCCTCCGAATCCACAGATAAAGGTCAAACCCAAGACCAGCAAAAATCCACCAGCAATCTTGACCAGAGTACATATTTCTAGGATCCAACTTGGACCTTCCACAAAACCACACGCACTAGAGGAATTTTACTACTTTCACTTTTCTCTAATTGGCTTCCCTCTTGGTATTTGGCTGGATTAGTTTTATTTTTCATTTTTTTTTTCTTTCTTTCTTTTTTTTTATTTTGAAGATAGTAAAATACAGCAGAACAAGACAGAATAAAGCCAGTTGAGACAATGCAGTGAAATTGGTACAGAACTTCACAGCAGGTTACCGGGATAATGGTAATAGGTACCATAGTATATCTCATTATCTTTACAATAGTTGTCTTTCAATCAGGTATAGCAATATCAAACCAAACACAGAACATCATAAAACCTATCAAAACAGAGTACTGAATAGAGCAATACTATTAATCAAAACAAAGCAAAACAGTGATAATATGTGCCTTCAAAGAGATGGTAGAAGGAAATCCCCCATATTTGCTATATTGCATATGATCACCCTCCCAAGAGATGCTCAGACCTCTGGCTCCCATTTGCTAATGTGGGGGTGAAGGGAGAAGGGATGTTTGATTCTCAGCCCATGCGCCAGTTGGCTTATGGCTGCCTACCAGCAAGGCAAGCGGGTTGCTTTGTTGCCCAGCGCCCTAAGTTCCAACACAGAGTGGATCTCGGGAGGTGCTGGCTGGCTGGTTCTCTCCCTGGGTCGCCCGCTATTGTTTGTCTCTTTATTTTCACTGTCTTTTCTTATTTTCTGTGTTTTGTTTTGTTTTGTTTTGTCCTGTTTTGTTTTTCTTTCTGTATGTGTTTTTCAGTATGAGGATATTTTGTTGACTTTTAAAAGTTTTTTCCTTTTCTTTTCTTTCATTTTCTTTTCATCCTTTTGTTCATGATTTAGATCTCTAACATTTCTTTTTGTTTTATTCTCCTTGTCTTCCTCTCTTTAGTCAACTGTCTCACTTAACATTATGACACTTTTATGTGAGTTACCATTGTTTCTTCTTTCTCTGGTTCACTTCAAAACTCCTAGGCCTTCTCCTCCAATCCTTTCCTTCTGTGTCCTACAATTAACCAAAGCCTGGATGATCATCTTGTTCCCTCCAAACTTGCTCCTATCAGATTTAACATCATTCATGTCCATCCTACCCCCTATCTTCTTGAAAGCCCCCTCCCATGACAGGATAAAATCACTCTACTAAGTGGAAAATCATTGCATATAAGTTCCTGGTTTATATTATATTATATTATATTATATTATATTATATTATATTTCTGTAAACCTTCCTCCTATGGTTATAGATATCAGGCTAGTTGTTACCACATTTTGTCAGTAGCCAGACTGTGCTTGAGTGTATTGTTATTGCCAACTGTACTACTTTAACCAAGATGTCATACATACTATAGCCAGTTTTCCTCCCAGTATGTCAACACTGCAATTGTAAGGGGTTATAACTATCATCATAGTCCAGTACCATAGGAATGGCCCCTAAGTCAAATAGTAATGCCTCTATCTTAATATATTGGGAAGGTAGGTCCTTGGGATAGACATAAAGACCAAGAACTATCTACATCTATAACATATCCAGAGGAGCAGAAACATCCTAGGAAAGCCTCAACACCAGTGGTAAGGCTATGAAGAAATCTACAAGCATCAACAGAAAACAAAATAAAATAGAAAATAGAAAGTGACAAGATGAATAAGCAAAATGCAAATACCAAATGCCCAACTCACCCAGGAAAAGTCCAAAACACAAAGAGATAGAGGAAATAGGAAGTCAAGAAATGGAACTCTCTGAAATGACAGCAGCAGAAGTGAAGAAACAAATGGCCATAGAAAAAATAATCTCTAAAGTTCAGAAAGAAATGACCATCAAAATGAAAGACTTTAAAGCAGACACAGATAAACAAATAAAGGAGCTCTGGAAAATGATGAAAATCATGAATGCCAAACTTAGACAAGGAATGGAATCAATGAAACAGATTCAAACAGAAATACAGGGGATTAAAGACTCCATTGAAAGTATATGTAGAAGACTGACTAAAGACAAGAATAGATTACAAGATGTAGAAAACAGGAATGCAAATAATGACCAGGAAAAGAAAAATATATTTTATTTTATTTAAAAAGAAAAAAAAACAGAAAACAAAGGAAGCAATAATACAAAATTCCAAAAAAATGAAATAAAATAAAATAAACACTAAGAAATCACTAGTTGACAAATTACATACTGTCATCTTAGAAATAGTTGTTCAAGTTACAGAATTAAAGTACACAAAGTGGACATTCAAACTGTAAAACTGCAAACAGTTCTGCTCAATGATCCAACAAAAACTTAGTATCATGGTTATAATCCTATATCCTTAAACATACATGCAGTTATATTGTTCAGGGAACTTTCTTTCCTCTCTTTTTTTACAATAGAAATTACACATTTTGATTTTTATTACTGCTACATTTCTTATTACTTTTTTGTAGTTAATAAATTACATATTGTCCTTTTAGAAATATTTGTTCAACTTACAAAATTAAAGCATACAAAGTGGACATTCAAACACTGAGGCTGCAAACATTTTTGTTCAATGATCCACAAAAACTTAGTAATGTGGTTATCAATGATATACACTTCGACATACATGTAGTTATATCCTTTAGAGCACTTTCTTTTCCTCTCTTTTTTTTACAATAGCAATTATACATTTTGAGTTTTATTACTCCTGCATTTCTTATTACTTTTTACACTAGAGACACAATATGATATTTATAAATATGATTCTTATTTATTTCACTTATGACAATAGGCTCAAGTTGCCTCCATTTCAATATGAAGGCCTCAAGATCATCCTTTTTTATAGCTGAGTAATATTCCATTGTAAAAAATACCACATATTTTTCATCCACTCTGCAGTTGATGGGCATCTTGGTTGTTTCCAGTATTTAGCTATCACAAATTGTGCAGCTATGAACATGGGGGCACATATATCACTGTGATATGACATTTTCAGATTTTCTGGGAAAATACTGAGGAGGGGAATAGCTGAGTAAATGGAACTTCCAATCCTAGTCTTCTGAGAAATCTCCACAGTGATTTCCATAGTGGCCGCACCAGTCTGCACTCCCACCAATAGTGGAGCAGTATTCCTTTCCCCCACAGCCTCACCAACATTTGTTATCAGTTGTTTTCTTGATGGCATCTATTCTTTCTGGAGTGAGGTGAAATCTCAATGCTGTTTTAATTTGCATTTCTCGAATGACCAATAATGTTGAACATTTCTTCATGTATTTATTTGCCATTTGCATATCTTCCTCTGAGAACTTTGTGTTCATCTCAGATGCCTATTTTTGGAGAGGGTCTTTGAATTTGGGGAGCTTGATGTTTTTCAGTTCTTTATAAGTTCTGGATATAAGTCCTTTGTCTGAGGGGTTGCTGGCTAAAATTCTTTCCCATTCTATGGGTTTTCTTTGCAGTCTGTTGATGATTTCTTTTGAAGTACAGAAACTTTTCAATAATATGAGATCCCAGTTATTGATTCTTTGAAGTGTTTCCTGTGTAGTTTGCATTTTGTTCATGAATTCTCTGTGTACTCCTATGTCTCCAAGACTTCTACCTATCTAGATCCAGTAGATTTAGTGTTTCTGTTTTAATATTTAGATCTTTGATCCATTTAGACTTCAGTTGTGTGCATGGTGATGGGCATGGATCTAATTTCAGTCTTTGGTATGTGGAGAGGCAATTTTTGTTGTACCATTTACTAAAGAGGCTTTCCTTCTTCCAGTGAACATGTTTAGCCCGTTTGTCAAATATCAGGTGGCTGAGTATCTTTGTGGTTGTGTTTGCATCTTCTAATTTGTTGCATTGATCCTCAGGTCTATTTCTTTGCCAGTACCAGGCTGATTTTATCACTGTGGCTTTGTAGTACTGTTTCAAGTCAGGAATTGAGATGCCTTCTGTCTTGCCTTTGTTGTTCAGAATTGCCATTGCTATTCTAGGTTTCTTCTGTTTCCAAATGAATTTTAGGAGTGTTTTTTCTAGATCTGTGAGGTATGTCAATGGTATTTTGATTGGGGTTGCATTAAATCTGTATAAAAGTTTTGGGAGTATGGCCATTTTCACAATGTTGCTTCTTCCTAACCAAGAGCAAGGAATATCCTTTCATTTTCTAATATCCTCTTCAATCTCCTTTTTCAGCATAGTATAATTTTCAGCATATAGGTCTTTTACATTTTTAGTTAGGTTGATTCCTAAGTATTTCACTTTTTTAGGTGTTATTGTAAAGGGCGATATTTCCATAATTTCTCTCTCAGGGAGTTTTTGTTTGTGTACAGGAATGCTATTGATTTCTGAGCATTGACTTTGTATCCAGCTACACTGCTGATCTTGTTTATTACTTCTAATAGTGTTTTAATGGAGTTTTTGGGACTTTTATATAGATTATCATGTCATCCGCAAATAGTGATAATTTAACTTCTTCCTTTCCTATTTTATTCCTTTTATTTCTCTCTCTTGTCTGATTGCCCTGGATAGTGTTTCCAGAACTATATTGAATAGGAGTGGTGATAGTGGATATCCTTATCTTGTTCCTGAATTTAAAGTGAAAGCTTTCAGTTTTTGTCCATTTAGTATAATGTTGGCTGTTAATTTGTCATAAATGGCCTTTATAAGGTTGAGGTAGACACCATGTATTCCAAGTTTCTTAAGGGTTTTTATCATGAACATGTGTTGGACTTTATCAAAGTCTTTCTCTGCATCAATTGAGATGACCATGTAGTTTTTGTTTTTGGCTCTGTTGATGTGGTGTATTACATTTATTGATTTGTGTATGTTAAACCATCCCTGCATTCCTGGAGTGAACTCCACTTGGTCATGATGTATAATCTTCTTGATGATTTGCTGCATTCTATTTGCCAGTATTTTATTGAGAATCTTTGCATCAATGTTCATTAGTGAGATTAGCTTATAATTCTCCTTTTTGGTTGGGTCTTTCTCCGGTTTTGGTGTCAGAGTAATACTTGCTTCCAGGAATGATTTATGGAGGATTGCTTTCTTCTCAATTTCACTGAAGAGTTTAAGGAGTACTGGCATTACATCTTCTCTAAATTTCTTGTAGAATTCAGCTATGAATCCATCCAGACCTGGGCTTTTCTTTGTTGGTAAGTTTTTAATTACATTTTCAATTTCAATAGCTGATATTGGGTTGTTCAAAATTGCTATATCTCCTTGATTGAGCTTTAGTAGTTCATATGTTTCTAGAAATGTGTCCATTTCCTCTGTGTCTTCCACTCTATGTGAGTAGAGATTTTCAAAGTAGGTGTTCGCGGTCTTTTGAATTTCCATGGGTTCTATAGTAATTTCCCCCTTTTCAGTCCTTATTGTATGAATTTGGGTTTTTTCTTTCTTTCTCTAGATAAGGTTAGGTAGAGGTTTGTCAACTTTTTTTTATTCTCTCAAAAAATCAGCTTTTTGATTCATTAATTCTTTTTATTTTTTTTTTAGTTTCAATTGCATTGATTTCTGCCCCAATCTTTACAGTTTCCTCTCTTCTATGAGCTTTGGGTTTAGCTTGCTCTTCTTTTTCTAGATGCTTGAGATGGAGCATTAGATGGTTTATTTGTGCTCATTCTGTTTTCTTGATATGACAGCTTATTGCTATATATTTCCCTCTTAAGACTGCTTTCATTGCATCCCACAGATTACAGTATGTTTTTTCTATATTTTCATTGAAGTGTAAGTATTGTTTTATTTCTTCTTTAATTTCATCTGTAGCCCACTGGTTGTTCAAAAGGCTGTTTTTAATTTCCATGTATTTATGCAGGTTTTACAATTTCTTTTGCCATTAATTTCCAATTTCAGTGCACCATGGTCAGATATTATGCAGATGACATGATACTCTATATAGAAGATCCAAAAGACTCCATTAAAACACTGGTAGAGGTAATAAACAAGTTCAGCAGTGTAGCTGGATACAAATTCAATGCTCAGAAATCAATAGCATTCTTGTACACAAACAAAAAACTCACTGAGAGAGAAATTATGGAAATATCGCCCTTTACAATAACATGTAAAAAAATGAAATACTTAGGAATCAACCTAAAAAAAATGTAAAAGAACTTTATGCTGAAAATTACACTATGCTAAAAAAGGAGATTGAAGAAGATATTAGAAAATGGAAGGACATTCCTTGCTCTTGGTTAGGAAGAAGCAACATTGTGAAAATGGACATACTCCCAAAACTTTTATACAGATTTAATGCAACTCCAATCAAAATACCATTGACATACCTCACAGATCTAGAAAAAACACTCCTAAAATTCATTTGGAAACAGAAGAAACCTAGAATAGCAATGGCAATTCTGAACAACAAAGGCAAGACAGAAGGCATCTCAATTCCTGACTTGAAACAGTACTACAAAGCCACAGTGATAAAATCAGCCTGGTACTGCAAAAGAAATAGACCTGAGGATCAGTGGAACAGTTTAGAAGATGCAAGCACAACTATGAAGACACTCAGCCCCCTGATATTTGACAAAGGTGTTAAATATGTCCACTGCAAGAAGGATAGTCTCTTTAATAAATGGTGTTGGAAAAATTGGCTCTCTACATGCTGAAAACTGAAACTAGATCCATGCATATCACCATGCACAAAACTAAAGTCTAAATGGATCAAAGACCTCAATATTAAAACAGAAACACTAAATCTACTGGCAGACAAGGTAGGTAGAAGTCTTGGAGACATGGGGTAGGCAGAGAATTCATGAACAAAATGCAAACTGCATGGGAAACACTTCAAAGAATCAACAAATGGGATCTCACATTATTGAAAAGTTTCTGCACTTCAAAGGAAATCACCAACAGAGTGAAAAGAAAACCCACAGAGTGGGAAAGAACTTTACCCAGCAACATCTCAGATAAAGGACTTGTGTCCAGAATATATAAAGAATTGAAAAACATCAAGCCCCCCAAAAATGGGCATCTGAGATGAACACAAGTTCTCAGAGGAAGATATACAAATGGCAAATGAATACATGAAGAAATGTTCACCATCACTGGTCATTCGAGAAATGCAAATTAAAACAGCATTGAGATTCTGCCTTACTCCGGAAAGAATAGCTGCCATCAAGAAATCAACTGACAATAAATGTTGGTGAGGCTGCGGGGGAAAAGGAACACTGCTCCACTGTTGGTGGGAATGTAGACTGGTGCAACCATTATGGAAATCCATACAGAGAATTTCAGAAGACTAGGATTGGAAGCCCCATTCAATCCAGCTATCCCCCTCCTGGGTATTTTCCCCAAAGAACTGAAAAGATCATATCTCAGTGATATATGTGCACCCATATTCATAGCTGCACAATTTTTGATAGCTAAATCTTGGAAACAACCAAGATGCCCATCAACTACAGAGTGGATGAAAAAGATGTAGCATTTTTATACAGTGGAATATTACTCAGCTATAAAAATGATGATCTTGAGGCCTTCATAGGCAAATGGAGACAACTTGAGACTATGCTCATTGGTGAAATAAATAAGAATCATATTTATAAGTACCATATTATGTCTCTAGTGTAAAAAGTGAATAAGAACTGCAAGAGTAATAAAACCAAAATGTATAATTTTTATTGTAAAAATGAAAGGAAAAGAAAGTGCTCTAAGGGATATAACTGCATGTAAGTTTGAGTGTGTAAAATAGATGACCATATTGCTGAATCTCTGTTGGATCTTTGAGCAGAACTGTTTGTAGTTTGACTGTTTGAATATTTACTATGTACCCTTTAACTTTGTAACTTGAACAACTACATCCAGGATGACAGTACCTAATTTATAAATTACTGATTTCTTAGGCTTTTTCTCATTCTCCTTTTTCTTTCTTTCTTTTAGAATTCTGTATTGTTGCTACCCATTTTTCTGTTTTGCTTTTTTTTTCTTTCCTTTACATAAAATTTTAAAAATGTATAATTGCTATTGTAAAAAAAGAGGAAATAGGAAATGCTATAAAAGATATACCTGCATGTATGATTAGGTGTGTGGGACTGATGACCATATTTCTAGGTTTTTGTTGGATTGTTGAACAGATCTGTTTGCACTCTCATTGCTTGAATGTCCACTTTGTGTGCTTTAATTCTTTAACTTGAATAATTATTTCTAAAAGAACAGTATGTAATTTATCAACTAGTGATGTCTTACTATTTATCTTCTTTTCTTGAAATTCCATATTTCTACCTTTTTCCTGTTTTTTTCTCTTTAAATGAAAAAAAATTTAAAAAAAGAAATCACTATTTGATAAATTACATATTGTCTTCTTAGACATAGTTGTTCAAGTTACAAAATTAAAGCATGTAAAGTGGACATTGAAACAGTGAGGCTGTGAATAGTTCTGATCAATGATCCAATAAAAAGTTAGCAACATGTTTATCAATCATACACACTTAAACATACATGTAGTTATATCCCTTGGAGCATTTTCTTTTCCTCCTTTTGCTTTTTAAGTCCATTATCTGTTTAGTTGTATCATGTTTCAGCTTGTTCAGTACTTTACTGATCTGTTTTGTTGTTATTATTTACTTTTAAATCACCTTTTATAATTGTGTTGCTTTGTTTTTTGAGTTTCTCCTCATCCATGCCCCATGGATCAGCTTTGGTGGAGTTGGGAGTTTTTTGGAGGTATTTTGTTACTTTGTTATCTATTTTTTTGAAGGTAGCAAAATACAGCAGAACAAGACAGAACAAATCCATGTGAGGCAGTGCAGTGAAATTGGCACAGAATCTCACAGCAGGTCACCAGGACAACAGCAATAGGCACAATAGTACATCTCATTCTCTTCACAATAACTGTTCTTTCAATCAGGCAGAGCAAAATGGAAGGAAATACCAAACTTATCAAAACAGAATATTGAATACTGCAGTACCATTAATCAGAACTGAGCAAAACAGTGATAAAAACATTTGCCTTCAAACAGATGGTAGAAGGAAATCCCCCTTACTTGCCACACTGCATATGTTCATCCTCCCAAGATATACTCAGACATCCGGCTCCCACTTGCTAATGGGGGTGGGATGAATATATGGATGTTTGATTCTTAGCCCGCATGCCAGCAGGCCCACAGCCACTTACCAGAGTGCGAGCTGGCTGCTTGTTTTCCCAGTGTCCCAAGTTCCAACATGGTGCAGAGCTCAGGAAATGCCGATGGTTCTTGCCCTGGAGTGGCCACAGCTTGTCAGGCCACAACCACTTACCAGAGTAATGAGCTCGAACCACAGTCATTCTCAATGACAACAAAGTCCTAATCTCCTCTGATTATGAGAACATCCAAGTTCATATTTGGAAAGAAGTTTGATAAGCTCCTCAAGGAGAACCAACAATACCATGGAGAACAAACACTTTTTCCTCTCCAAAATCTTTCTCTCTTTTTAATACCAGGAATTGAACTCATGACCTCATATTTGCCAGGCAGACATGTAAGCCACTGAGCTAAATCTCTGGCCCTTTTTACCTTTTTTTTTTCCCTCTCCAATTCTCTTTTCATGTTGACAACAACCCTTAGGTGGGCCATTCACACTCAGAAGCATTCTGTTTCAGTTCAGTTGGTTGTTATAAGTTGGCCATCAGTTATCAATCCCCCACAATGGTAAAGAATTTGACATACAAATAAATGAAGCATACAGAATTCCAAATAACCATGCCCAAAGTAGATCTACACCAAGGTATATAATAAACAAGATTCCAGAAATTCAGCTCAAGAAAAAAATATTAAAAGCAACTAGAGAAAAGAAACAGATCACCTATAAAGGGAAGCCTATCAGAGTCATGGCAGACTTTTCAATACAAACTCTCAAAGGAAGGAGAACTTGGAGTGAGGTATTTCAAGCCCTAAAAGAAAACAATCTTCAACCCAGATTGATGTATACCACAAAAATTTCTTTCAAAATTGATGGAGAAATAAGATACTTCCATGACAAAGAACAACTGATGAAATTTATGACCACCAAACCAGCTCTACAGAACACTCCAAAAGACATATTAGAAAGAGATAATGAAGACCACAAACATGTGAGCACCAATAGGAAGAAATCATTAGTAGGACACAAAATTAAACAAAGGAGAATGATGGGAAAAACAAGAAAACAACATAAAAAAGAAAAGCCAATACATATCAGTTATAATCATCAATGTAAATGGTCTCAAATCACCAATCAAAAGAAACAGACTGGCAGAAAGGAACAAGAGGCAAGATCCAACAATATGCTAAATTCAAGAAAAATATTTAGCCCCAAAATAAATTCATCAGCTAAGAGTCAAAGGATGTAGAACGGTTCTCCATACCACACAGGAACCCAGAAAAAAGCAGTGATAGCTATTCTATTTTCAGATAATGCAAACTTTAAGTCAAAACTGACCAAAGTAGACAAACAAGTTCATTACATACTTGTTAAGGGAAAACCCCAAGAAGAAGAGATAACAATCATGAAAATTTATGCACCAAACACAAGTTCACCCAACTAAATAAAACAAATATTAACAGACATTAAAAAGCAAATAAGCACTAAAACAGTTGTGGTGAAGTATCTTAATAATCCACACATACAAATAGATAGATTGACTAGACCCAAACCAACAAAGAACTATGAAATTAAACCAAGCCTGTGACTAAATGAACTTGGTAGATGTCTACAGAGTGTTCCACCACAAGACATCAGAATACCAGTTTTTTCAGTTACACATGGTAAGTTATCCAAAATAGACCACATATTAGCTGAAAAAAACATGTTTTAGTAAATTTAGATGAATTGAAATCACCTCACACATACTATCTGGTCATAACAAAATGAAACTGGAACTCAATGACAAAGAATATCACAAAAGCTACATTAACACATGGAAATTAAACAACACCCTTCTGAATAACTAATAGAGGAAATTAAAGATGAAATTAAATATATACAATTAAATGATAATTCTGATACATCATACCAAAACTGGAAATCAATGACAAAGAATATCACAAAAACTACATTAACACATGGAAATTAAACAACACCCTTCTGAATAAGCAAAGAGGAAATTAAAGATGAAATTAAATATATACAATTAAATGATAATTCTGATACATCATACCAAAACTTATGGAATGTAATGAAAGCAGTCTTATGAGGGATGTAACAAATGTAATGAAAGCAGTCTTATGAGGGAAATTTATAGTCATGAATTCACACATTAGAAAACAAAACAAGCTCAGATAAACAGCCTAATGTTGAACCTCAAACTTCTAGAAAAAGAAGAAATCAAACCCAAAACTCATACAAGAGGAAATTATAAAGATAAGAGCAGAAATTAAGGTAATAGAAACTAAGAAAGCAATACAAATAATTAATGAAGTGAAAAGATTGATACTTGAAAGAATAAATAAAATTGATAAGCCATTAGCCAACCTCATAAAAAGGAGGAAAGAAAAACACAAATTCAAGCAATTAGGAGTGAAAATGGGAAAATCACAACAGATCCCACAAAAATCCAGGAGATCAACAATGCCTACTATGAGAACCTATATTCTGATAAACTGGAAACCATAAAAGAAATGGATAGATTCCCAGATACAATCAAATTGCCAAAACTAAATCAGGAGTATGTAAAAATTCTAAATAGCCCAAAATCAACCAGTGAAATTGAAAATGTAATTAAAAATTTTTTAAAGAAGAAAAGCTCAGCCCTGGTGATTTCACTATTGAATCCTACAAGAAATTTAGAAAACCAATGCCACTAATGTTGAAACTATTTAAAGAATTTGGAAGGGATGCAGTACTTCCAAAATCATTACTTGAAGGAAGTATTACTCTGATTCCAAAACTAGAGAAGAATGTAATCCTAAAAGAAAACTACTGGCCAACCTCCCTAATGAACACAAATCCAAAAATCCTTAATAGGATACTGGCAAACAGAATTCAGCAAATCATCAAGAAGTTTATACATCATGAACAAGTAGAATTCATCCCAGGGATTCAGGGATGGTCCATCATACACAAATCAATGTGTACTATGCCATATTAACAGGACCAAAGACAAAATCAAATGGTCTCCTCAATAGATGCAGAAAAGCATTTGACAAAGTCCAACACTCATTTATAACAAAAACCCTAGAGAAAATTGGAATAGATGGTCTTCACCTCACTCTCATAAAAACTATCTAATGACAAATTAAGAGTTAATATTATATTAAATGGTCAAAACAGAAAACTTTCTACAATCAGGAGCAAGATAAGGATATCCATTATTACCACTCCAATATAGTTCTGGAAACATTAGCCAGAGCAATTAGAGAAGAAGAAACAATAAAAGGAATAAAGATAGAAAAGGAAGAAGTTAAGTTGTTGTTATCTGTAAATGACATAATACTTTACATAGACCCCAAAAACTCCACCAAAAACTTGTAAATTCCCAAATTCATCAGTGTAGCAGGATGCAGACTTATCACTAAAAATCAATTGCATTACTGTACACAAGAAACAAATGCACATAGAGAGAAATTAGGGAAAGCATACCCTTCACGATGACATGTAAAAAAATGAAATAATTAGGAATCAATCTAACAAAAGCACAGTAAAAATTACAGTACCCTAAAAAAGAAGATCAAAGAGAATATCAGAAAATGGAAAAATATCCTTTGCTCTTTGATAGGAAGACCCAGTGGTGAAAATGGCCATACTCTCAATACTGTTATACAGATTTAATGCAATTTCAATTAAAATACCATTTGTATACTTCACAGATCTAGAGAAAACATTCCCAAAATTCATTTGGAACCAGAGGAGACCTAGAATAATGAAAGAAATTCTGGGCAACAAAGGCAAGTCAGGTGGCATCACAATTCCAGACCTAAAATTATACTAAAAAGCTATCATAAGAAGATCAGCATGGTATTAACAAAAACAAAACAAAACAAACAAAAAACAGATCTGTGTATCAGTGGAACAGAATAGAAGATGCAGATGCAACCCCAAACACATTTAACCACATATCTTTGACAAAGGTTCCAAGTATGTTCACTGAAAGATAGTCTCTTTAATAAACAGTGCAGGAAAAACTGACTTTCCACATGCTAAAGACTAAAAATAGACACATGTCTATTATTATACACTAAACTAAAGTAAAAATGTACCAAAGATCTAAATGTTAAGATAGAAAACACTAAATTTACTGGAAGGTAAAATAGGTAAAATCTTGAAGCTAGATGTAGGCTTCATGGACAAAACCTAGACTACAAGGGAAATACTATAAAGAATCAAATGGCATTTTACCATATTAAAAAGCTTTTGCACAACAAAAGAAATCTCCAACAGAGTGAAAAGACAACCCACAGAGTGGGTAAAAATTATACCCCATTCTCCCTCAGACAAAGGACTTCTATCTAGACCATACAAAGAATTAAAAAAATCAGGCACTCCAAATTCAAATACCCTATACAAAAATGGGCATCTGAAATGAATATGCATTTCTCAGATGAAGGAATAAGAGTCATAAGCAAATATATGAAAAAATGTTCAACATCATTGGTCCTTTGAAAGATGCAAATTAAAACAACAGTGAGATGCCATCTCACCCCAGAAAGAATGACTATAAAAAAAATCAACCGTTAACAACTGTTGGTAGGGCTGTATGGAAAAAAGTACCCTTCTCCACTCTTGGTGGGAGTGTAGACTAGTGCAACTACTGTGGAAATCAGTATGGAGAGTCCTCAAAAACTAGGACTAGAGATCTTATTCTGGCCAGCCATTCCTCTTCTGATTATTTCCCCAGAAGAATTAAAAACATTATACCATAGCAATGTATGTGCACTCATGTTTATAACAGCAGTTTGTCACAGTGAAATCTTGGAAACAACCCAAATGCCCATCAACTGAGAAACAGATAAAAAGATGTATCTTTTTATATAAAGGAGTACTACTCAGCCACACAGAAGCATAAACTGGAGACTTTCATAGGTAAATGGATCTAACTCAAGACCATACTCCTAGGTGAAATAAATCAGGCCCATATATGGAAACATTGTATTGTCTCAAGAGTGTGAGAAGCTGAATGAATAAGTAAGATCCAAACTGTATGATAGATATTGTGAGCAGGGAAGAAACTTCAAAAGAAAAGATAATCTGTAATGTGGGAAAGAGGAAAGAAAAGAACAGAAAAAAGAAAAGAATGTATTAGTACACAAGACAGTTATACAGCTAGTTTTTTAGTTCATTGAAAAGAAAGGCTTATGCTAGTATTGTTTGGACAAGATATCATGCCTATATCTTGAAATTTGAATAAATACTATGAAGACAATATGCAATATATTGTTGTTACTTTCTTGTTTTGAAACTTTGTTTTATTGTTATTTTAACCTGTTTTTTTATTTTAAAGAAGATAAAACCAAGGAAAATAAAACAATAAATCCATCAAAATAAACCAGAGTAAGTGATA
Source organism: Hydrochoerus hydrochaeris (assembly GCA_004027455.1). Taxonomy (NCBI): domain Eukaryota; kingdom Metazoa; phylum Chordata; class Mammalia; order Rodentia; family Hydrochaeridae; genus Hydrochoerus; species Hydrochoerus hydrochaeris. Next base: position 117,101 of record PVLA01003246.1, on the reverse strand, counting down.
TGAGATTTCCAAACCTTATGAAATCAACCATAGTTACCACGATGCCTTTGTTGTCTTCAAAATAGTTGCAGATACCACCTTTGAACATACTAAAAATTGAACAGAACATAATAGAATAGAAACAGTAAAAACAAAATAATGAATGCATAAAGGACAGCAAAACAAGCCAGTAGTAAATACACAATGGCTTCCATATCATGTCTTTTAAATAGCTGCTCATGCCATCAGAGTTAACATAAACAAATCAAAAGAAAATAAAAACCCAACCCAACAAAACAATGAAAATGATATGGTTTCTGGGCGGGGATCTCCTTCCTGTGGGGCCTGGTTCTCTCCCTCTGCAGTCCACAAATGGCGCTGACTCACGGAGAGAGGCTTGGGTCTGGCTCTCCCTATGCTGGCAGCAGCCCATGTATTTTTAACCTTTTTAAAAACTGTTTTATTGTTATTTTAACTTTTTTCTCTTTAAAATAAAAAATGTATAAGAATCTGGAGTCAAAGTGTTCAACTGTAACACTTACTGTGTATCCTTGAGTAAATTTAATGATGTCTCTCGAGGCTTTGGTTTCCTTATCTCTAAACCAAGCCTGGAGAATGGATCTGTTAATTGATGGAAAGCACTTGAAATAGTGTCTGCTTCATCACCAGTGTTATTACTGTTGCTGATGGTTATGGAGTGTTGGGCTTCACTGATCAGATGAGAAGTCTATGCATATTTAAAATAACAGAAACAGCAAACAATCTGTAGAATATCACATTTATGCTATAAGTGTATAAATATGTGTGTTTGTGTGAATGAGTATGTGTTTGTGTATGTATGTGTACAGATGTGTATGTTCACATTTCTGTGTATATGCCTCTGTACACTTGAGAAAGCTTAGAGGCAAGTCCAAAGTCCAGTGATAAGCGGTAACATCTCAGACCAGTCAATTTGGGAGATTATTGAAAGTCAGATTTTACTTGTCATACACTCATTTGCATTTTCTGAATATTTAGCATCAAAATTACTATTTTTGTAATTTGAAAATAAACAAAAAACGATAGACTTGAATATGGAGATAAGGCCAATCAAAGAATATCTTTCCATCTTTTATGCTGAGAACTTACCATTTTTCTAAGTCATTAGTTGTTTGAGGTTCACAAAGGCAGCCATAAAAAGCATATATATTTTCTCTAATAGTAAAGCAATTTCTAGGGTTGTTGATCCTAATGTGAAGGTGAGATTTGTCTGATATAGATCCATGAGGTTGGTCTAATAAATCACTGTGCTGGTTGCTTCAAAGCCTGAAGATGCAGCTCACCATTTGTCTATGGCTCCCCAGACACTGCTAGTGCTGAGCCCCAGAGCCCATAGACTAGATGGGAGGAGTTTACAGAATTTGGAGAGAGACATTTCTCTTCACATGTCTCCTTATTCTGCTTTGTAGCTACCCTGCCACCTTAGTGTACCTGTGGTATTCAGAGATAACTTACCAGAATGGAAGCCATAGTCAGAGGTTTTCTTTTGTCCTTCCGGACAAGTTGTAAAATTTACAGCATTGCATAATAAATACATGGTGTGAAAGGCTAAAGTTTCTGCAGGGATATCAGGCAGACTTTCAGGAAAGGCCTTAAAGTGATAGAAATTTTTTTCCATCCCCCTAGAGTGGAATCCTTTTAGAGACAGACTCACATCACCTAGTCACATAGAAACTAATTTACAAAGCAAAGTTGTACTGCTGTTAAGAATAGGGCAGAAGAATCATTGGAATGTAAGTATTCTCAGGTCTAATCCTCAGGATTCCTTATTAGGTACTAAAGATATTGAATGTGTGATTGATAGGGAATTAATCTGGCAACCAGAAGTCTTTGAAAGAGCAAAGTCCTAGGTTCAAATTGGAGCTCCATCATCAATCACTATGTACCCAAACTGTCTTGGCAAAACTTTCTGAAGCTCAGTATTGTCATCTAGATAATAGAGACAATTATACTGCATTAGGGTGGATTCTTAGAAACATGCTCTGAGGTGGGGAGTTATAAGCAGAGGCTTGCTAGGGAGACAGACTTGTGAGAATTGCAGGATTGGGCAGAAAGATAAACAGATCTATTACTTGGCTGCAATCAAAGCCCCTGGATTTCAGAATAGGAGTCCATAGTTGCATTTTGGCTCTTCAAAATTGTTTCCAGTTAGAAGAGAGTAGCTGTGCCCTTGAACCCTCACATCAGTCAGTATTGTCCTCATACCATTCTCTGGGAAAATATATAACATTGAATGGTGTAGTCCCCTGTAAGTAAGGGATACTTTCTAGTGATAAGCATCTTCCTTTAGCCTATGGTGCCAGCAGTTAAGGTGCACTGGTTTTGAACAGGGTATCTGGGGAAGGGTCCCTAAGATCTATGACAAATCCAGGTTTGTAGGAATTATAGAAGTGTTTCACATTTGCACATCACAGAATGTCTATGAATATTAGTTCTTTTCTTCCCTCTTGAAAATATTTATTTTTTTATTTTGAAGAGTACAAAACAAAACAGAACAAAGCAGATCAGAACAAAACAATGCAAGCAACACAGGATTTCAAAACAAAACAATAGGAAATTAACAGTGGGTACCATAATGTCTCTTGTTTTCTTTGAAATAATGGTCCATATCTTCACACAGAATGAATTCAAACAAAACAAAACAGCATAAAACTGATCAAAACAAAAGGGAAATATTTCTTATAACTTTGGAAGACAAAGACATTCTTTTCCTGTTCTAACATTAACTATGCATTTTCAGTGTTTTAAATAGCTACATCCAGCAGAAATATCTCTTTTCCTTGAACCAGGACTGATGAAGCCTTATACTCTATATTTTAAATCAGTCATCAAAGAACCCATAGTCTCTTGATAGTTAGTAACTTGGGGAAGATTTACTTTTATATAAGTAACATAATTGCTGTTGTTTCTCCTATAATTATTTTGGTTGGGTGTGGAGACATCCTCATCCCCTGGACAACATATTTTATGAGGTATTGCCAGAAAGTTGAAGCTGGGTAATGAAGAACTCTTTGTACAAAATGATTAGGTTTATTTCTTAAACATCGATTTTTTTTGAAATTGACTTTGGTAGCCCAGAGTCACCTTTAAATATTGTTTGTTAGTGTGTAGTTGGTATACATAGTATTCACATACATCATAGGGAATTCATACTTGTACATAATATATCTTAAGTTTTCTTTTTCCCAGTTCTTCCCACCTCTTTTCAACCCTTCTTCCCCTCTCCATTTTTATTTCCATTTTTTCCTTCCATTCTTCATTTTAAAATCTCTTTTTCTCTCTTGCTGCCCGTCCCATGTTCCCTTGCCCATCTGAACATGTTTTTCCTACTTCTCAATATCTATTCTCCATTTTGCTCCTTGTTTACCCTCAGAGTTTCTCACACAAGAGAAACCACAATATTTAAACTAGTGTGTCTTATTTATTTCTCTTAAAATTATAGTCTTGAGGTGCATCCATTTACCTACAAATGATTCCTTCTTCATGTTTATCCTTCTTCATGACAGAGTACAATGGACATAAGTGCAACATTTTCTTTATCTATTTATTTGTTGTGGACATGTAGGCTTCTTCTAAGAGTTAACTGTTAGAAATTGTGCTGTCTTAAACATGACTATGCATGTAACACTGTAACATGATGTCTTTAATTCTTTTAGGACAATACCTAAAAGGGGAATAGCTGGGTCAAATGGAACCTCTAGTTTTAGCTTTTTTGAGGAATCTCCATACTGATTTCCAAAATGATTGTACCAGTTTACACTCCCACCAACAATAGAGAAAGGTTCCTTTCCCCCCTGGAGTCATGTTTTCTTGACTTTGAACTCAAACTGTCATGGAATTATCCTTGTCAGAAGTCCTGGACATTCACAGTAACACTCACACAAACATGCTCTGGAGGACTCCATTTCTGCTTCTCGTTTTATGCTGTGTCTAGACTTCTAGCCCTCAGCAAGGTCCAGGAAAGATCAGGGACCAGTCTGGAAAGAAGAATAAAAGGGCATGTAGGGTCATTCTTTGCAATTTTCTGTAGGTAAAAACATGGGGTAAATAATTTTGGGGTGGTTGGTGCTCCATGTCAGTGAGTAAGAAGGGTGAAACAGAATGATCAAGAGCTGAAACTTTTAAATGGGAAAGTCATCTCATGATTAGTAACTAAAAGTAACTAAAAGAAACTCAAGGTAGTTGAGGGAAGAAAACAACTTTATAAAGGAGTACATTGTATTTTACGAAACATCAAGAGCATTCATTGCTCAGATCTCAGGAATGGACCTCAGTCTGGAAAATCAAGAGTTGCCCCTCTCACTTGTGTGTATGTCTCTTGTGCATCTGCTTGCATGGTGGTTTTTTAAAATGTGTGCCCTCAAAGTCTTTGGCAATTCTTTCCTCAAAAGGCAGAGCATAATTTTCCTCTCATTGGGTGTGGACTCTATTTACTTTAAAAATGAATAGAATGTGACTTCTGAGATAAGGCTTCCTCCCTACTTCCTTTCTCAGATCACTTGTTCTGGTGGAATTTCTGTCCTGAGAACACTCAAGCACCCCTGAGGAGTGTCCTGTGTGAGGAAACTAGGCTTCTTGCTGGCACTCAAATGAGTACATCGTCTTGGATGTAGGCTGCTCAGCCCTTCAGACAACAGCAGGCAGGCCCAGCTTATATCCTGACCGCAACTTGGAGACCTTGAGCCAGAGCATGCAGCTAAGCCTTTTCTGAATCTCGATCCCAAGAAACTGTAAGATATTGCATTTCTTATTCAATTCACTTTTATACTCATATTTTTACAGTACCACTACTAGATAAGCTAACTAGTTTATGTTGGCAATGTTATCCTCCATTTAGGAAGTAATCTTCAGAAAAGAGAGTCTCTGAGGTCCACCTTCCAAGAGGAAACATTCTGAATGGCACAAATTGAGAAAAGGGCACATATGTGAGCAAATAAATTGTGGATAAGATGGTGAGCACCACCATATATTTACATAGGAACTTCCACTGTAACCAAATACATTGAAATGCTTTGGAAATGTATACTTGGGAATTCCCCAAATGAATTCCATATGGGAACAGATCTGTATTTCTTTGATCACCAGAGTATCTCATAAGGTAGCCGAAGTTTACCTTTGTTTTAATACAGTGTTTTGAAGTTTAGTTGCCAGTGTTATATATGGAACATAAGTGTGTGACTGTTTTTTACCAATGTGTTTCCAAAGATTGATGCATTCATTACTTGTGTTTTAGTGGCATACTCCTTTCGTGTTTGGTTACTGTTAATACATTTATACAACCTTATCCCTTTCTTCCTGGCCACTTTCAAATTGTTGAATATTTTCCAAAAATTTCTTGTGATAACTGCATTAAATCTTTTTCAGAAACTTCTCATACTTCTTGTTATGCATGGAAAAAACTTAAATTCATCTAACTTTTCTAGAAATAAATCTGCTAAGACCTCTTCTTTCCTTCTCTCTTTATAAATATGCTTACTGAGAGAAAATAAACAAGATTAATCTTGATTTCTGTTTCATAAATCAAGGCAAGTCACTTATGTGATTTTGCAGATAAATACAATGTGGTCATAGGGATTGAGTTAATTATTACAAGACTAGTACATATATTTAAACTTTTGGAGAAATAAACTTGCTTTCATAAAATCAACATTACCCTCAAAATAATTTAGGAGTTCATTTTTAAAAGAAGATAAGTCTTTCAAACCATCGTATCCCAGGGAATTTGTTAGGAACAAACTATTCAGGATACAATTTGTGATCACAAGGTTTGTGAAAAGTATCAGTCTGCTAAGAATGAACTTTCACTTCATCCAATTTAATATAATTATATTTTAAAAATATTAATGATGAATATAAGCATTTTCTGATTTAACCCTTTACTAACAAAATAAAAGTACAGTTATTTCTTTTTCCTTTTAAGTTTCCTCACCTACTATTGTTTTGGGAATTGTTTCTATAGTTTGCTACTAATTTTCAGTTAAATCTTTAGAGTCTCTAGTGTCAATGTAGGGCAGTTGTTCTATCATTTGTGGTTATTTGGAAACAGATTAGTGAATCTAATAATCTGTATGGTCATTTTTCCCTATAATGTTATTAATTTGTCAATCCTACTTTATGGTACATTGTGAATTTTCAAATTTTACTGAAATTGGGCTACTATTTAATACAGAAATTCTCATTAGTAACTTTTTGAGACTCTTTTGACTCCAATTCCTGCATAGTTGTAGAATGTTATATACATTCGTATCAACCACTTTTCTTCAGATAATTTACAGGAGAGCTTATACATTCTTATACCGAGTAATGCTAATTAATAGACTTTGACCATTACTGATTATCTGGACTCAATTATTCTGTGAGCATTAGGGCTTTAAAGATATAAGAGGACTCTTACAGTGTCTTTATTACTGTCATTGAAATAGTTTATAAAACATGGGTGGATTATTCAGTGACATGGAACTAATAGGATACTTAAATAGATAAATAAATAACTATATTAAAAGGTAGATGTTATGGAAATTGGCTTATATAATTAGAGAAGGTTAGAAGCCCCATAACTTACATCCATGTACTGAGACCAAGGAAAGCTAGTGTTGCAGTTCTATTTGAGTTTGAAATCTGGAGAAGTAGGACTCTGATGTCTCAGGGAGGAAAAGATATAAGTTCTAGTTCAAGAGTAGAGAATTTACACTCCCTCCACCATTTTTGTTATATTTGAATTACTAATGAAATAGATGATGTTCACGCAAATTGGTAAGGGCATATCCTCGTCATCCAGCCTACTGAGGGGTTCTAATCTTTTCCAGAAACAAAAGACACAGCAGGAAGAATATTTACCAACAGTTTGGGCAACATTTTACCCAGTCAAATTGAAACAAAATTAACTATTTAGAGATGGGGGAGGTGGGAAGGGAGAGGAGGGGAAATAAAAAGAATGTCATGGAACTACTCCCTAAAATAAATGTAAACTTCATGTATTGCAAACATGTACTAATAAAATGAAGTTAAATCAAAAAAGAGAAAATTAGCTCTCAGGACAAGCAATTTGAAGATAGCCTTCCATATCTTCTTCATTGTGGGTAATCTATCTACTCTATCTCTGATTTTATGTTTCATACAGGGACTTTGTAAAAGTTTTAATTGAATGTGGCACTGTACAGTAAGCTTGCAATTTGGAATAATAGAAGCAACAGCATCAGGAACCCTGATAAGAAGTCCTGGGTTTAATTTTTGGCTTTAGAACTTTTAGAGTATGACATTGAGCTCACTTAATGTCAGTTGTCTTAGTTACAAACTGAAGATATTACAAACAGTGGCAATACTGGAGCTCTGTAAGGATCAAATTATATAAACCATATTAAAATGCTTTATAAAAGTACTATACTGAAATTGTCAATATAATTTGTAACTCTGAAGTTTGGTGGTCAATTCACCTGAGATTTATGTCTTGGTTACTTTTTTCTCCTTGTTGAGACAAAATACCTGATGCCCAACATGAAGGAAGGAAAGGTTTGTTTCCTATAGTTTTGGAGGTTTCAGTTCATAGTCAGCTGGCTCTGAGGCAGGATGGTGTGGCTGAGGGGCAGCTGTTCATGGTGGCCCCAAACAACAAGAACTAAAAGGCAAAAAGGGGAAAAAACATGCTTCTTCCCTACCTTACATTGTATGTCTGCTCTGTCCCTAGGCAGGTCCAGCACTTTCACCACCAATCCCAACACTGGACAACAAACCAATCACAAATGCTAGATTCAGCTGCCTCCATGACTACATGAGGCTGGGTTGGGGGGCCCTAGACACAAACCATAACAATTTAGTTTCAGCTTGCAAGATTCACGAACACTTGACTTGGATGAGGGTAGACAAATGGAAGATGTAGACAAATGATTTTGAATTGAGAAGAAATTTTAGTGATTTCTCTGTGAGCAGTGATGGAAAAGACATTTCTCAGTTTTATAAAAATAATAATCTTAAACTAAATGGCTAAAGAAAAGAATGATGACCTAAGAATTAATCAATATTATGGGCTTATTTCTGTGGGGTAGATTCAATCAGTGCTAGTAGGCAGGAATATTATGTTCACTTCTGGTATAGTAAGAATCTATTAGTAATGAAGCCTATGCTTTGTTATTACTAATATCCCAAGAGAGTCATCTTTGATGTGTTTTAGTCTCTTTTCTGTCTTATCCTTGTAGAATACTTTGGAGCAAAACTGACTTCTGATTACAGAAATACAAAAGCAAAACTTTCCACATTTATTTGCTCTTGAGTCAGCAAAGAGTAGTAGAAATGGGCACCAGATTATATACCAAGAAATTTAAGAACATAAGACAAACCCTTTTACAAGTAGTTTAGCTCATGGTGTAATCACTTTGGACCTTGACTTTCTTTCTCACCATCCTTGATAACATAGATAAGCTGTGCATTACACTGGATGAGGTAATATACGTAAGCTCTTTATAAGTTACAGTGGTATCAGAAATGGAATCATAATAAACAAATTTAAACAAAACAGACATTATTTTTTGGACAGAAAATGGAAGAACTTGGTTTCTGAATTGTACTATTTTTCAAATACGTTAATTAAAAGCATTTGAAGAGAACAAGAAAGGAATATTTTCTGCAAATTAAGCCTTTCCATCAATTTACCCCTGTAATTTAGGTATATTTTTGCCAGGTAGTGATAGTGCGCTATTTTTCCTTTATCTGAATAGAAGCCCATCTCCATAGAGAAATTAACTTTATAATTCACTAGAAAACCCAACTTAGAAACTAGGCCTCCCAGGGAAAACTCAGATTTCTATCAAAAGGGCAAGATTATCACCAAAGCTTCCCAATAACATTTTCAACCCACATTTCCATTTTTTTCCCTCAGTTGTTCTCAGCTTTGAATGTATTATTGAGGTTATTTTTTTAATGACAATCATTTTTATTGACCTATTTTACATAGGTAGTGAGTACATGAATTGAGTGACAGCCAGTGGAATCTTTCCCTTCATGAACCACCAGCTCGATTGCCTGAGACAGTTCCATTTAACTCTCACATTCAGCTTCTGGATGGTAGAACACAGTTAGTTCTGGGATGTAGAAACCTAAGGTTGAAGTTTCAACAAATTGGTTCCTTCTGAGAGGGTTATTTTTCCTCTCACTACCTCAAACTTCCTTGCTCAGTCAGCAGACACTTCACATTTTCACCACAACTTTCCTTCTCTAATCTTGCCACAGAACCAAAGCTTCCAGGAGAAAGAAAAATAGAAGAGCCTCTGAGTGTGCAGAACATAGTATCTCCTCCCATATTCTGTCAAGTCTTATTTCTTCTCTTTCACTTACCGGAAGAGAATCTCTCCCTTTCATTGTTTACCTCAGCCATTTTTTCTTATACCAATCACCTTTTATATTAATCTATGGAACAGATTGTTTATACACTGTGTATGCCTATGACAATTTTCTTCAACAGTACACTTTAGTTCCAGCTACATTGAATTGTCCAGGAGGATTTATTTAGAAATAAGCTTCTTAAAGGATTACAATTACTTTAAGGATATTCATACCTGAATCAAATATACACATTATATAATATCTGTATCAGTTAAGGTTAGGTTGGACTGCATGTATTAGGAAACTAAAAGTAAAACTGACTTCAGAAGAGAAGTTTGTCTCACATGTAAAATAAGTTCAGAGACTGAATCTTAAGGCCAGACAGAAATCTTCACAATTGACTCAGATCTCTTTAAATAGTGTAATTTTTGTCACCAAGGTCACACCATGGTCAAAGATGCCTGTCTTAGTTACTTTTTACTGGTTGCTGAGACAAAATACCTGATGCCCAAGGTTGGGAAAGGAAAGGTTTATTTCTTACAGTTTTTGGAGGTTTCAGTCCATACTCAGTTGGCTCCAAGGCAGCGTGGCATGGCGGGGGCCACAGTTCATGGCGGCTGCAAACAGCAAGCCAAAACCAGCAAGAGAGAGACACGCCTTCTTCCTGCTATTACATCACATCCTGACTCCACCCCTAGGCCAGTGTAGCACTCACATCTCCAATCCAAGGGCTAGACAATGAACCAATCACAAATGCATAATGCAAAGGCATGAGGTTTGGGGACCACTCACATGAACCATGACAATGCCTTTTGGATGTCTGAGTGTCATGTCTATATTTAAGGAATGGTGGAGGAGAGAAGAGGAACCTGTTTCAGTTTTCCATAAGCAACTTTCCTGAAAGCTCAACCCAGAACTCTTGTTTACATTTTATTGACTAGAATATAATTGTATAGATATATATAGATGGGATAAACTAGTCTTTATGCATACATTACTGCCCTAAATAAGATCAAAATCATTTGACTACATCTCATCCAACTCATGAATCTTTGAAGGTGAAAGTAAAGGAGGGAAGACAGGATACTTTATGTAGACTAACAGTTTCTACCACAGTTTTATACCACATCCTTGATACAGTGGTCTAAATTAAAACAGCCTTCTTGTCTAGAGCTAGCTCTACTGCACATTTCTCTTCCAACATTCCTTAATGTTTTCCTGAATGGAAAGGTTTAGCACTTATTGGTCAGAGTTTAGGTTACATTTACTTGTGGAGAGACACACTATACATTCAAGTGACAATGTGTGGTTGTGATAAGCCCCTTCTTCCTGTCTTCATGTAGTTAGAGAGAGACATTGAGCAAAAGGCATGTCTTTTAGTACCCTACTCATAGGCAGAGAATGGATAAAATTGCCTAAGAAGGAAAGCAGAACAGAATAATACTGGTTAAAAAAAAGTATGAGGAAGGCTATATACAAAAGTGGAAAAGATGGAGAAATATCAGTTTTCCCCAGTGAAATATATAAAATCAAGAATTTAGAATTTTTGAGGTTTGCTACAGAGCACCATGAATTCTGGTTAATGATCTTTTAAGATGCCTTAGGATGAGATAAAACTCTTATGACACTGCCATAATAGCACTTCATTGTCAAAAATATATTCATGTATAGAGAACGCAAGAAATTGCTTAGAATGGAATTCACTTAGTTATTTTAATCTGTCTGTGGGAATGAGATGCTTAGTGTATTTTTCTTTTTAAGTTTTTTTAACTTGCACTATTATAAGCAGATAAAATTAAGAATTGCTGTAAGTATGTGAGGCAATGAATGTGTTAATTAACTTGGTTGTAGCAGTTATTTCACAATGTCTATACATCTCAAAACATTGTGTTGTATAGTTTAGTATGTATGATTTTATTTGTGATTATGCTTTTAAAAAATCAAATATAAAAAACTTCAACAACTCCTATGACAAAGGACAAAGTTTGTAAAGTGTTTCTTTATCACATTGACTCTCCTGTCTCCACATGAATACAGTGCTGCTTTGGAAAAACAATGGATTTCCCAAAGAACTTGGAGAGTCATTATGGCTTTGGCAGGTATGAGTTATTCACATTGGATTTTCTTTGGTACAGGTTTGCTCCAGAATCTTGCTTTTGTCTTCCATGTCACATGACCTAGAAGTGGCCAGTGGAATCCTCTAAAATTCTGCTGATTTTTAGTTCTGCTTTTAAGTTTAAATTTTCATTAGTGAATACTTTCAGCATATAATGACTACACTCCTCTAGGGAGTTGGTACAAGTACTAATGCATCTTCATTTTTTCCAAGCCCCATCTTTTGGTCCCCATCCCTTTTGCAAAAGAACCACCCCTCTTTCATTTATCTTTTATTTTGCTTTTGAATTTATTTATACATTAGATTTCTCATGTAAGAAGATCATGGTAATATTTAAGCTTATATGTCTGGTTTATTTCACTAACATTATGGTCTCAAGGTGCATCTATTTTCCTACAAATGATGCAAGTTATACTTCTTCATTGGCAGAGTAGTGCATATTTCATTGTGTATAAAAACATTTCTTTTTTCCATTCATCAGTTGATGGACATATACTCAACTTCCAAGATTTAACTATTACACATGGTGCTGCTACAAACATGGTTATGCATGTATCACTGCAATATGATGAGTTTAACTCTTTTTGGGCAGAGTTTTAGTTTTTGAGGATTCTTCATATCAATTTCCATAGTGGTTGTATTAGTTTATACTCTAACTTACAATGTAAAAGGGTTTCTTTTTCCCCACAAACTTGTCAACATTTGTTATTACTTGATTTTATTTATGAAAAAACCCAAAATTTCATAGTCAAATAATAAGAGAATAACAAGTTATTGCACTGTGTATCATTATCTTCAAAAGTTTTACTCAGAGTATACAGCATAAACCAAAACATTCTTTAAAAAAAAGAACAAACAGATAATAACACAAATCTTTTCTTCAATGAACTAAGATAAACTACTGGTATAAATGAAATCAATTAGCATATATATTGAAATATTTTCAAAACAATGGAATTTATAGTTTGGGGAAGAACTGAACTTCTCAGTATTTTATATTTTTTTCTGTTCTATTGTATTTTTTATTTGTGTTTCTCATGTAAGTGAAATGATGCAAACTTGAGCTTGTGTAACTGACTTATTTCACTTAATATTATGTTCTCAAGTTGCATCCATTTACCTATTAATGTCTCACGTTTATCTTTCTTTATGGCAGAGTATTACTCCATTGTATATAAATGCCACATTTTCCTTATCTCTGTATTTTGATGATGGCCTTTCTTTCTTTCTGAGTTAAGATGGAATCTCAGTGTTGTTTTAATTTGCATTTCTCTACTGACTGTGATGATGAGTATTTTTTCATGTATTTTATTGGTACTCTTTCTTCTGTGAAACAGACACATCCTTTATACTACTTTAGAACCCAAGAAAGTATCAGAAGGTCTTTGAGCATGCACTAGGCAATGTGTATTGGGAGAGTTGGGTGTGGTAGAGAATTTTAAAAGCTTACCAATCCCATAGTTCTCTATGAGGTATTCCACCCATCTCCCTCTCTTTGACTTGGAATTGTTTATGCTCCCTGCAACTCCATATTAATAGACAATTATTAATTAGAACTCATCCAGCATATTACATATCAATGAATAGGAGGGAACTAGTTAGAAATGGTTCTGCAGATTTCTGGTGTCATGGTCATTATTTTTATGCACCTGAATTTTCCATAGCGGTTTCCTGAGGGCTTGCATATTCAAACTGTTTTCCCCTTTCTCTCACCCTGGGGAGGGTGAATGGCTTTTTCCCAGCAGAGAGAAAGCAGAATATCTCCTTTCTCACATGTGCACAAAGAAATTCTTTACTTAGGATAAGTTGGGGATGAGTTAATTTTACTGGAATTGACTTCCCATCTCCTTTAGACCTTCAGCTGTGGTTCACATTGAGAAGGTCCCCCCAAAACCTGATGCACTCACGGGCAAGGCTTTTTGAATGTGATTGAATGTGGGGGCTTATAGCTGACTTGCTATTAGGAAGTGAGGCCTGATCAGAAGAGGTTGGTCACTGAGGGGTGAGTGCAAGGGAGAACTTCCCTCCTGGCTCACATTGCTGTATGCTTCCTGGCTGTCCTTACACGAGCAGCTTTCCTCTTCTGTGCCAACTGCCAAGCCATTACTGCCTTGGAGCTAGCTGATCATGGACTGTAACTATAGGCCAAAATGAACCTCTCCTCCTTTAGGGTGCAGGTGTTGGTATTTTTACCCCAGCCACCATAAAAATGACGAAGTCACTAACTATTCATAAGAGGTCATGAATAGCTGTCCATTGATTGATTCAGCTTGTAACTGTGCTTTGTGTGACTTGTACAGCATTCAAAGTAGGCATTTACAACATTTTTAAAATGAGAGATTTAATTTTAAGGAATTGGATTCCTAGCTTTTCTTTTCTTTTTCTTTTTAAATGAACAGATTTGGTAGCAGTGGGTCAGTATTTCCGTATGGCAACAATTAGCTGGGGTTCAGTAGCAGCTGTGCCCTTCAAGTGAGGCGTTTGCTCTCCAGCTGGCCTGCTTCACTCTTCAGTGACTGGCTGGTCTCTCTGGGTATTTGAGCTCATGTTCTATGCCTCTTGAGTTAATATATCACAACATGTCCATAGCTGATCACTGAAGTGGAGTACTGGTATTCCAAAGATCTTGCAGCTATGTCTAGGCTTTTCTGCATAATTTCTGAATCTTTAATATCATTGCCTTTTCTCCAATTGGTGGATTTGCTCTACCTCAGTGGATAGAGAATTCACAGCTGGTACCTCTGGATTTGACTTCCAGTTCTCTTTAAAATTAATGGAGTTGGTTAATCCTCGGGGTCTTCCTACTGAAGGCCAACTTCAGTAGGTAATGCACTTTGCCTGAATTTACCTCTTTTGGACATTGTCCTGGGTGTTGCTCTATTAGGATGTTGCCCATTTTAGGAGCAGTATGGTCTACAAATAGGGGATATTCAGGCAAAGAATCTATTCAAAGAAAGCCAGTGGAAACCTAGAACCAGTTGGCACAAATCTCAGGGAGAGGGTCTTGAGTCAAGAAGTCAAATGTTTCTCCATATTGTCATGCTAGAAAATAAAACCATCTGAAAATCATCTCATGTGGGGTCATGTTATATAATTTTGATATGCATTTGTCAGTGGGACAAAATAGAGAACGTAAGTGTGGTAAATAAGAAGGTGAGAGACACATTGGGCTCCATCTGAGGCCAAAGAAAAAGGGCTTTGTTAGCTGGTAAAGATAGAGTCTGCATCCTGGAGGTGCAGTGTACTCAGAGTTCTTGAGTTTTGTGGTAGACTTGATCTTTAAAGTATGATAATATCACAGATGCTTTTCTGTTTTGAGGGGTCAGGTTTCTATAGAAAATGGTTCTACTTATGTCACAAATAGATTGGCAGGTATTACTGAAATCAGCTGCTCAAATTCTTTACATTGTTATAGTGTATTTTATAGCATAAGAATAGTGTTGTTTATGAAACTGATCTACATACATTTTCTTTGAATTGGAAACCCTCTCACCCAATAACTATAATATTTTTATATTTCTTTCATATTTTTATGTATATATGTATATTTTGTTTAATTATAAAAGGTGGATTAAACTGTTATCAGTTTTGTATCTTGTTCTTATTCTGATATCATGCAAGTATTTTTTCATATTAAATATTTTTAAGATACAACTTTCAATGGTTATATTTTCTTTATCTGGATCTAAAGCAATATGTTTGGTAACGTCCTTATTGTTAGATATTCATGCTATTTTCAGTTTTTCACCAATAACAGTGATGTTGAGAGCCATATGTGATGGTGCAAACCTGTGATTTCAGCACTCTGGGAGACTGAGGCAGGAAAATTGCAAGTTCGAGCTCAGCCTGGAAAATTTAGTGATTTAGAAAGACTCTGTCACAAATAAACAAATAAACAAACATAATGCTAGGATGATACTCTTCCTATCATAACTCTTTGAGGCTTTAATTATTTCTTCTGATTATAACATTAGGAGAGGAGTCAATGAGCTCTTATGGTGTTAATTTTTCCTATTCATTTTCTTGGATTTCCCAAGTAGATATCCTTATATGCAAATGAGAAATGTTGCCACTTTCTTTACAATAATTATATCCTTTATTTATTTATGTTTCTTGTCTTATTGCATTGGCCAGATATTTCAGACAAATGTTAAATCACTAGGGTCATTGTGGGCATACTTGTTTTGCTTCAATGTTTAATGTAAAAGCCTCTAGTGTTACACTGCCATATTTTGTAGGCTTATATTTTATTTAGGAATTTTGCATTTATATTCATAGTTGAAATTGGTCTGTAGTTTTCTTTGTCAAGTTTTGTAATAGGGTTATGCTAGCAGTATGAAATATAATAGGTTTCTCTTCTACAGAGACATTTCCTGTGTCAGGAGGAGATAGCAATTTCCAGCAGGCAAACATGTTGGATATTTGACAAGCTGGCTGGGTTGTTTTCTTTCAGAGATGCAGACAGAAGATACATAATTGAATTCCCACACTCAGCTCAAACTGGTTATCCTGTCAGAAAGCTGGCATGTAAAATGATGTACAATTGCTTCAATTACAAGAATCGAAGCATTTAGACAATTCTCCCTCTTCTTTTTGAGACACAGGCTCTGCCTCTGAATTTGAAGCTGTCAGGAGTCCAATTTAGCCACTTTTAGACTTGAGGAGTTTGCTGTGGGCTATTACCGGCCCTGTTACTACAACAGTGCTAATGTGCCAACTGTCACCCCTGTATAGAGACCTGGCTGCCGATTATATGCTTTTTGTGTTGGCCCCTTTACAAAGAGATTTGTCTGTATATTTGTGGAAAAGATGCTCAACAGTTAAAATTCATCTTTTCTTTTTTGTAAGAGTCTTTTTGGTTTATGCCTCTCACTTGAGTAGCTACTTTAAGGATGACGATACACAATGTAATAACTGGTACTGTTATCTTTTATTATTTAATGATAAAATTTTTTCATAAAATAAAAATGCACCTTTTTCTTTGTAGAATCTTCACTGCTGACATCCAGCATCTTTTTGGTGCATCTTCACATTCTAGGTCTGTTCTGGAAGGATGAATTCCACTTCTTTGTGCAGTGCAAATATTAGGACAGTAGTAGAAATGAAACTGTACCCAGCTTATTTTATTAATGTGCTGAGGATTAGGCATGCACCATTCTTTTTTTCCTTCTTTTAAAATTTTTAAAATTTTTTCCACGCATTCCTTCCTGCCACCACCAACTCTCATTTGGAGCATGCAACTAACACCAAATTTGTCTCACTCCTTACTGTCTTTCCATTATCCTCGTATGTCCATGCTCAGATCAGTCACTGTGATATTTCTAAAATATCGCTAAGATCAACAATAATCTGATTTGGTTACCTGTTTCTCTGTGATTCTCTAAGGAATTTTAGATGAAGAACACCTGGGCATGGCTTATAAATTCTTTGCTATCTAGCCTGAGTTTCCGCTTCCTCCTTTTATGTTACCCAACTTTGCAGTGCTTCTTTCTGCTTCTCTGCACCACATTTCTCGTCTGTGCATACTTTCCTCTGCCTGAAAAAGTACTACCTGGTCATCATCTACTTATCATTCACATTTTGACTCAGACATCGTTTTTTTATGACTGCTTCCTGCCCTCTCTTTGCTGAGTTTGGTGGTTTATTTTTTTCTGTTATAGTACCTGTAAGACAGCAGGGATGCTCCTGCATTACCTTTGGGTGCTTCCATAGATACTGAAAAGGCAGAAAGGACAAGGACCATGTCTGCTGTTCCTTTCACACTGGGTATATTACATACAATATATACCACAAGTGCACACTGTAGGTGCTCAATAAATATCTCTAAAATTAAAGTTTATGCCTCTTAGGAAGGTCTTTTGTGTTACTTTTCTGTTAGGAAGCTGATTTTCTGATTGGAAATTGATCTCTAAGTGAAAAGAAAATTGAAGTCAACTTTTATTTTTTTAACCCAAGGGATAAATTTATAGATACTTGTTATGGTTTGTATCCAGATGTCCCCTCAAAACCTCATGTAGTCATAGGTGGGGCTTTTTGGAGGTGGCTGGATCTAGAGTGTGTGATTCTGGGATAGGGGATATGATGCTGGGATTGATTCACTGGGCAATAGTAGGATTAAGGTTGCCCCATCTTGGGTGTGAGAGCTACCCATCCTATTTTGTCTCAGCAATAAATAAAGTAACTAAGACAATACTGAATAAATAAATGTCTGAAAAGATGATGTGTATTGTATACAGTGCCTGGTACAGTGCAGTAGACATTATTCTTTATTTGAAATAATGATTGATAATTGGGTTGCAGTTATCAAACCCTACTACACATGTGATTTTGAGCAAGTGTTATTATCCTCTACCATCTCAATGTCATAATCTGAATGAGAGGAAACAATCCATGCTTGCTTTATAGGTTTATTGAAACAGTGTATTTTAACACAACATGTACAGGTGTTAATCACACCAAAAAGGAGTTGTTAGTGTATTAAGCAAATGATACAATAATTCCATCTATTATTTGTTGAGTTCTTTATATATACAGGAAATTTCCATGCGTTATTTGTATCTTCAGAATAATTTTTGTTAAAATATGTCTTTCTTTTCCTTATGAGGTCATTGAGTTTCAGTGAGGTTAAGTATCTCATTCAGGTATCTCATCACTGATGAATAGCTGAGTCAAGATTCGAATATATACAGGAATAATGGAGAGATAGCAGGAGATGATCCCAAGGTACCCAGAATAAGTTTCTCTTTTTTGATTTACTAGGTCTGTGTTTTGGAGGTATATGTCTTAAACTCCAGAGCCTCAACTTTCCAATCTGTCAAAAGGGGATAAAATACTTCCTCCTAGGATTGTTATGAGGATTACAATTTTGCATTTTTTTGGACTGTACACATTAGCCATCTGCCTCACTATATATCATTTTTCTAAATCTCAGTAGAAAGAACAGCTATCTCAATACTAATAATTTTCATTCCTTCTTGTTATACTCTTCTTTGTTTTGCAAAGAACTAGAGCCTTGATATAGTACAGAAGCAGGAGTCAGACAATGATAGACTCAAGTTCAAGTACTGGTTCTGATGTTTGCTGGCTTGAGGAAAATTACTCTCTTTCGACCACTGTTTCCCACCTGCTTAAATGTGTCAGCATTGTCCATGATGGCCAGATGAGACAATGCATGTAAATCCTTTATTAGCTTTTGGTACATCAGAGAAGCCTTAACAAATTACGCCAATGGCAATACCTTCTTAGGAAGTAACAATAGAACATTATGAATTATACACATTCTAAAGCACTTTAACATGAGCTAGAATGATTTTATTCCTATTTAAACCCTTGACATGGATATTACTAATTTCTCATTTTACAAATGAGAACACCCTTGAGATGTTCTCAAGGATTACTAAAATGAGAAATTTTAGTAATTTTTACAGAGTCTCCTCACCAGGGATCATTTATTTCTAGGAATCCTTACTTTGAGAGCAGTGCTTCATCTGCATTGGCACAGTGATAGAGAATGAGGGAAAGTTTTGAGGCTCCTGGGGAAGATGGAAAAAAAAAAGTGAGGTTTATCTGCAGACTTTAAGAAAGAGCTCAGAGGTCAAAGTCTCTGAAGAAGTTCAGTGCAGAGAGCAATCTGGGGGATATTAGTTTCTTGAGACTGCTGAGAAGTTATTGAACCAGCAAAGCTGGGAGGACAATAGCCCTATTAAATGACCTTTTCTCTCCTCTCACATTTGTGTGCTATGACCCAGAGACAACCAAATGTCTGGGATTGTTCTGTGGGTGTCCACATGGCATTTCGCAGCTACATATCTGCCCATCAACCCTACTCCCTAAACTCCCATAATTGAGCAAGGTCATCCTAGAGGTGGAATTTCAAGGATGGCTACAAGACCACTTATGCATTCTTAAAAGACACTAAGTCCAATTTCACATATAAATTTTATAAAACATTCTCTGGAGAATTCAACTACTTGAAAGAAGTCCTACATCTTCTTGATGTTGTTTGTATTTAATATTATCTGATATCAACAATCATCAGAGTTGATGTGTTTTTACACATGACAACTCAAAGAGGTTGTTATTTTATCCAGGTGTGGCCGTAATTTAGTATCAGAGCTAAGATTTAATTTCTGCCCATCTAGTCACTCTTTCTACATATAGAAGGGTAGAGTTTGACTCTAAATTCATTTTTAATGGCAGTGAAAGGGTACATCACTGGCTTTGGAATCTGGTTCAAAATTTAACTCTCCATTTATTGGTTGGGACTTCTGTGAGTGAATTAACCCTTTAAAGCCTCAACAGTGAAACGATTTTACCAATTTTTTACAATTGTTTTAAGTATTAAAGGAGATAATGCATCTTATTGGATATTGACCACTTAGAAATCCCTAAGCTGTTAAATCAGCAGTTAGGACTCAGGCTGAGAAATCCAAGCTGTTTGGCTTCAGAGTTCTTAATCACATGAACATAAAAAAATGAGTAATTTGGTTTATGCAGAGGTATGGCTAAAGAAGGGGATACAATATGCATGACTTTTTAATGATTCAATGCCAAATGTTTATGAGTTTTGCTAAATTCCAAGCCCTATTCTAAATGCTTTACATGTTGTAACTTATTTCATCTTCACAATAATTTTACAAGGGATTTATTGTTAATTCTATTTTACAAGTGAAAAACCAGAAGCAAGGGAATGTTAAATGCTCAGTGGCATACGGTTGGCAAAGGTAGACAAGCATTGTATCTTAGGAGCCATCTAATTTAACCATTATACTAGATCATATTTCTAATATAATTACAGAAAGTTTCTCAACCTGAGTGCTATTTCTATCTTGAGCTAGGTGTTATGATTGATACATTGTGTCAACTTGAGAAGTTTAGAAATTTAACTAAGAGACTCAGCAGGGAGCCAGGATCCTTACTTTGCAATATCCTCAGCCTGTGCAAGAGAAGGGCACAGAGGTGGTGTAAGTGCCACACTTGCTCTGGGGTGGGGGGTAGGCTGTTTACAATATAAGGGAGCAGAGAGGCTTGTTCCCCCACCCCCCATTTTTTGCTCTGGCTGCTTTTGCTGGCTGTTGCCTTGAAGTGTTGCCCCTGTGCCATGCCACCCTCTTTTGAAGCCAGCTGATTATGGAGTGAAACCACACAAACTGGGGCCTAAATAACATGTTCTTCCTTCATTCTGGGTGTTAGGTATTTTGTCCCAGCAATGGGAATAAAGTAACCAAGAAAGAATTTGATACCAGTGTAGTGGGATTGTTGCTGTGACTCTATCTGACCATGTGGTTCAAAAGCCTTTGGGAATGACTTGTGGAAAGAGTTTGGAAATGTTCAGAGATGTCACCTGAAGGAGTATAGAACCTTAGGCTGTTCTATATAAGAGATTCTGGTCAAAGCTTAGAAGACCAGGTTGATAGAAATTTTGCTGGTAAAAACCATGTTAGGGAGATTTGTGCTGGGAAGGATTGTAGTGGTTGTTGGAGTTCAGATAATATGTATTATAGCTTGGCAGAAAGTTTGTCTGCATTTTGCTCATGTCCAGAGGTTTTGTCTGAGGCTAAGATTAGGGAGAGAGGACTAATTAATCTGGCAGAAATTTCAAGGCAGTTGAATGTTGAGGCTGATGCATGGTTATTGGGGGCTTTTAGCCAGATTTATGTTGTGAATTAAGAGCAAAGAGCCTAACAAGATTATTTAAAACATTGTGAGTTTGGACAGAAAGGAAGCTCCAATAAACCTTGTACTATAAAGACAGAGCCGAGGAAATCTTGATTGTGGAGAAGGAACAGGAGAATAGAAAATAGAATATGGCCTTAAGACATCACAAAAAGCAGCAAGTCTTGAACCCTTGCAAAAGTAAAAAGCCTCAAAACTGAAAAAGTGAAAGACTTCTCTTTGAGGCAAAAGCCACAGAGCACCATGTTCCAGATGGTGACAGCATAGAAAATTTGTTTCTCAGAATTGGGTTCAGAATGCCCAGCAATTTAGGCACCCAACGCCTACAGCCAAGAGAGGGGAAAGCCTGGCTACTGCTCCAGCTGGCAGTGGACCTCAGAGGCATCACCAGTTTGGTGCTGGTTTTAGGTGTACACAGAATGCAAGTGTTCTGAGGTTGAAAAGATTTCCAGCCTAATTTCAGAAGGCCTGGGAGGCCAGGCAATGTGCCCCTAAAGGACAATGTATGAAGCTAGGAGTGTGAAGCCAAAAGTGCAGTGGAGACTCCAGAAATTTGGAAAAGCCAGGAGTGTAGATAATCTAAGAAAACCTGCAAGAAAGGAACAAAGCCAGCCCAAGAGAGAAGTTGTGGGAGCTACAACCACAACAAGTGTCACTGGAGTGGAGTCACTCAAGTTTTTTGGAGCCCAAACCAGGGTGCTTCAGGTATTGGATATGGAACTTCAGGACTTAATGTTTGCCCTGCTGGATTTTGGACTTGTTTTGGTCCCATTCCTTTGTATACCCTTGTTTGTATCCTTTGTAATGATAATGTTTATCTTGTGCCATTGAATGTTGGAAGTGTTTAGCTTTGTTTTCATTTGTATAAGGGCTTGCAACTAGAGTTTGCCTTACATCTTGGGACTTGGACTTTTCAGCAATGCTGAAGCTGTTAGGACTAAGGCAATATTTATAGATGGACTAAATGCCCATTTTTTTTTTTTTTTGGACTGGGGATCTAACTCACGACCTCATACTTGCCAAGCAAGCGCTTATGCCATTGAACTAAATCCCTGGCCCCTCTAAATGCCTTTTGAATAAAGGGATATGCATGAGTCTTTGGAGATAAGGGTGGAATGCTATGGTTCTAATGTAATATAATGGTGATAGACTTAATATTGGTTAAGGATTGTTAAACCTGTGTTATAATGTTCAAGTTGTGAAAAAGTACTATAAGCATGTCTTGTATCTGGAATCAGGCCTAAAGAAATGTGTCTGGTTGCCAAGCTGACATGGGGTGGATTGTTATGATTGATATATTGTATCAACTTGAATTAATTAAGAGATAAAGCAAGGCGCAAGAATCTTTACTTTCTAATATCCTCAGCCTGTGCAAGAGAAGGGCACATGGGTGGTGTGAGTGCTACACTTGCCCTGGGGTGGGGGGTAGCCTGCTTATCATATAAGGGAGAAGAAGAGGCTTGTCCCCTGTCAACCTTTTGCTCTGGCTGCTTTTGCTGGCTGCTGCCTTGAAATGTTGCCCCTGTGTCTTGCCATCCTGCCTTGAAGCCAGCTGATTATGGATAGAAATTTGCACAAACAGTGAGCTAAATAAACTTTTTCTTCTGTCACTTTGGGTGTCTGGTATTTTGTCTCAGCAATGAAAGAAAAGTAACCAAGACACCAGGTAATTGCTCATTTATATTAGGATATATCCTTGGAATTATAGGCTGTTTAGAAATGTTCCTGGATTTGTCTCATGCTATGGCAGTACCATCACTCTCTTGCTAGATGTTATAATCTGAAATGTGCCCATCAGTTGCATAACATTCCCAGGGGTACAGCAAAAGGTACAATATTGACTTGAAATCTGGCTCAGTATTTACCATTTGTGACTTTGGACAAGAGTCCTACCATCTCTGAAGCTCAATTGCCTCATATATAAAAGAAACACATATTTTAGTGAAGAGAATCAGGAGGACAAAATAAAATAATGCGTGTAAAGTTCATGAACACAGTAGGTGCTTGGCAGATGGTAGCTAGAATTATTTATTATGTGATGCTGCCTTAACGTATTAACTCTTCACTTTGTGTCATGTTGATACTTTAACAATGTTCTTACACACTTTGTTTTAGTAAACTCAAGAGACTGTGATCTTATTGTCAACCATGACATTGGGAACCCTTAAATTAGATAAACAAGACACATCAACTACACTTATCACTTCTTCTGTGGGAAGGAATAAAAGATATTGAAAAGAGAAGAAATAATTTCTCTTGAGGTATTTCTGCAAAGCGTGAGACAAATCATCTTTCTTTTATGGAAATGGGAGCAGTGTTCTCACCACCTCCCAGCAATCATAGCAATGAGAAACAACATTTATTGAGTCTTAATTATATTACTGAAGCTAAGCTTAATTTTTTAAATGCCTTCTGCCATTTATTCTTTACAAAAGTTCTGTCATTGTTTTGGTAGTGGATTGATTGTGCAGCACTGGCCCTTGTTTGTTTGATACCAGTTATACATTTGCTGTATATTAATATCCTTACTGCTGCCCTTCCCCATTCACTGATGGTGGGCTTGGTTGCTTGATTGTTTTCCAGCAGAACACTAGCAGACATGGTGAAAGCACAGACTTTGCAAGTGTTTTTACATTCTGAGGCTTGCCTTCCTCCTGCTCTTGAAAGTCTAGGCTGCACTGTGAACAAAACCAGATCAACATGCTAGATAATGATTGTCCTTGCTGACAATGAGCAGCTGACTGAAGCTGCCTGAGCACACTCCTCTAAGATCATAAGAGTTTCCCAGATAAAATCAACCTTCATTGCCAACCTAGAATCATGAATTAATAAATGGTGGTTGCTTTCAGTCACTATATTTGGTGACGTTTCATTGAGGATAAGAAATATCTATCTGGAACACTTTCTTTCTACAGATGGAGACACACGGGCTCAAAGTGATCAAAAAACTGTGCGGTCATATAACCAGTAAGTGATAGAGCTGAGAGATGAGGTGGTTAATCCCAGAATCCATATGGCTCCAGCACACACTGAAGAGATATACTTGGTGGTAAGGAAAGACAGGGATTAAAGAAGGCAAGGAGAACACAGTGAGCTGGGGTAAGTTTCAGGTGGGACTGAGGACAGCCTTGGTAAGTGAGTGCCCAGCTCCATTCTCTTCCTCTTCCATTCTGCCCTTAGAGGTTGGGAGATCTCTCAACTACAGAGGTTTCCAGGGTTGTCCTCACAGAAAGTAATAGACACATCTGGGGTCATTATTCTCTGGGAAGAATGAGTTCTTTGACCTGCCTCAGGCCAGAAGGAAGTTGCAGGGGTCCTACCTCTATCCATGAAGTTGTGCAGGAAGCTCAAATGATTCTTTGGTAGAATGTGATTGTTAAACCTTGTCTCCTCCATTATTTCTGAATCTTCACATTTTTCAACTTGTTAGTGACACTGAACTCACTTCCCAAACCACAGAGCCTCTTTCACTTCCATTTCTTGGGTACTCTAGGAGATGAGGAGTTTAGTCCTGTTCTTTCCCATGTTTCTCAACTGTCAGAGAAGAGCAAGCTCTACTCATATTCATTGGCACCCACAGAGTGATGGGATGACTGGCCCTGGTGGGTCTGGTAACTCTAAAATGTGTGTGAATCATGGTGATCTTTCCTTCTCTTCTGCAGTTAAGATCCTGGCTCACACTTAGGAGGGAGGGTATTCAACCGTTCCTTTCCCTGTCTTCTTTGCTTCACCTTTGTGTTTGGCTGTGTTTATAGGAAGCACTTACATACTAGGTACTCATTTTCATCCATATTTGTTAATACTAGGTTGGAAGATCCAAAGTTTAGTCTAGAACTTCATGGCAAGGTGGAAGCAATATCTTTCAGGTATTATTCCACATTATTTCAGGTTTCAACTCCAAAAGATAGTTCCATTCTTCATTCTTTGGGACTGAGTCTTCAATATGGTATTTTTTGCCTTTACATATGTTCTTTATCTAACCCAGGATGTACACAGACAATGTAATGCACATTCAGACCCCCCTTTTTCCTTGTCCTGTGCATTGAGCAAGTAATTTTCTGAAGCCTACTTTTCTCAGTTAAAAAACTGAGTCTAATCATGCCTCTTTGACAAGGCTATTATGAGAATTAAGTGAAATAAAACAAGTCAAAGCCTCTGGGACATGGTAAACACTGAAAGAATATTACTTTACTTCTTTTCATGCTCTCATCTGTGAATGGAGGATAAAGTCTGGGCTGTGTGGGATGTACCTGATCAAGGGATTGGTTCGTCTGCAGTTGCATCTTATGTCTGCCTGATTTCACTGTGCCTATCCTTCCAATAAATGACATTTGTGCCTGATTTTCTTTTTTAGTTATATCAACCACTGGCTTTTTCCAGGGGGTGTGTCTGCGATTAATGTCTATAGAATCTCTAAGGCTATTGCAGGATGATTTCTCTTGGATTCAGTTTTGAGTTTGTAATCTTAGTTGCCATCGGTTTTCTCAGAAGAGTAGTAAGCATTCCACAAGGAAAGTAGTCTCCTTAAAATGGTTCTGAAGAAGCCATGATTGAGGAAAGCCATTTATCCATGTTGCCCTCCTGCTCCTTGCCTGATACGCAGCCAAGATTTACCTGTGACCTTGGCTCAGAGAGGGCAGCTTGCCTCTTTCCCAGTTCAATTATCAGGAGATAACCTCTAAGAGTTGGTTAAATAGGATTTCTCTTTTCTGTTTCTTTCTTTTCATTCTTCTTAAAACCTCAATAGACAAAGAAATTGCTGAAAACAGCAAGGACAAATGTGTACAATGACAGAGGAGAGATTTCAGTTCTGTTAGAGAGAGTGATTGTACATCCACCCATAGATGTGCACAGTCTGCCTCTTTCGAGAACACTTCAGAAGCCTCATTTCGGAGATTTGCTCAGACTGCATGGCCCATTGGTTAGTATATAATGTAACATTTGCTTTTATCCTTAAAAATATTTTAACTCTTCTTTCACTTTGGATCCCTGGTTTCAAAGCCAGATTCCCCACTTCATTTCTAGAATTGCACCTTCTGCCCAGCATTCAAGCAATTTTTCTTTCTGCCCATGTCTTGCATTAATGTAAAATGTGTCTCCCTTTCTCTGCCTTTCCCATTTCCTTTCAATTGAGCAGCTCACTGTTTGTGAGGTTTGGGGAGATTCTTCAGTTTCAGTTTATGTTTTATCTCCTGAAACCCCAAATGCTCAGTTGTCAAACTCCTTTTTCTTATTTGAATAAGATTTAATTTTTCTCCTGCTATGTTTGCATTTTCTTGGAAATATTAATTCAATAAACATTAACAGATGCCTTCTTAGCCTCTATGAAAAAGATCTCTGTCTCTCTTTCTCTCTCAATATAAATGATATAGACATAGAGATAGTAAATATTCCCACACATACACATATATACATGCAGATGTAGTTACACAGACAAATAGATATAGGTAAAATGCTCAAGGAAGCACACAGAAAAATCTAATAGAAATTTACTCAAGAGTTGGAGCAAAAGATGTGGTAGAAGACTCTTGTTTCAGGAAGCATCTTTAAAATTTTTATAGGTGGTAGATATTAGTCATTTGTATATACAGGCAAAAACATTCTAGCTACAGATAAAATGTAAAACATAGAAACTTATAAGAATATAGCATGTAATATTGGGGAAAGACTGTAAGTATGGTATATATGAAGAGTAGAATTTGTCAGAGGAAATGATGATAAGTGAAGTTGGGAAGATAATCAGGGTTCATTTTAGAAGTCTTTTAATATTGAAATAAAGAATTGAGTTTGAACTCTACCCTGTGGATTAAATGAGACTTCTGAAGTTAAGCAGGTGAATAACTTATTCAAATATTTGTCTTAAGAAATTATTGTAAGTGATAATTAAAAATGAAGTAATTAGATAAGAAATTAGAAAGGATACTTTTTACCCTTTCAACTTGCCAAATCTGTTAAAAAATTCTGATAAGTTCTTGAACTGTAAGTCAATACAAAACTAAAGGCTGACTAACTTCACATGGAAAGGCCAACAGCATACAAATACCAAAGAAAGGATAAGCATGCAATTTGCTTTCCACTACTATTGGCCTATATTTGAGAGAGCTGGGATGGCATTCTATTTCGGTAGGGTCTGGTTTGGAAGCCTTGTGTCTTCAGGGACATGCTGCTATTTATACATCACTTACTCTAATTGATGACTACAATTAAGTTTCCAATGAACATTAACTGGAGCAAATATTTTTACTTATTTGTTCTCTAAAATATTATTTTGAAGTCCAGCAACTGCTTTTCAAGATTGCGTCTTATCAGTTGGTATTTAGTTTTTAATGGTGAAATCTTCTTCAGTTATGCCAGGAAGAAATGATCAGTCCCTCCTTGGTATACATGTAATATTTAGGATTATACCTATTACAGAATTTATTGAGATATATTGTAATTATATCTTTTAGAATCAATATAGTACAGTGATTAAGAGCACATGCTTGGAACAAGAATGTCTGATGTTGAATTTTGTGTGTCATTTATGTGCTATACAGACTTACATTAGTTACATAAACTTTGTTCATTTTAGCTTCCTCATCTGTAAAAATCAGAATAATGTTCCATACCGTATGAGATTTTTATGAGGAGGAAACTAGTTAATTCTGTAAAGTACTTAGGATAGAAACAAGCACAAATTAAACACTTATGAAAATTATCATTTTTTGAATTATTAGCTTCTTTTGTGTTCCCTAGCCTTGGTATACATGAAAAATAACATGATTTGTATGGTGCATTGGAAAAAGTGGAGGAGAATCTTAACGTTTGAAATGACCAAGCTGAGGAGCTTATCCCACTTCAAAACCTTCCTGACTGTTTTGATGTCTAAGGAAATTCAGCTTTCAGCATGCATAGAACATCTGAGTTGAAAACTCTGATTTGCCAGACTGTGTTAATCAAAAAAAGAGATTATAATGGCTGTTTGTATCATGAATGCCCAGTACAATTTTTGGCACAGTATATGTGCTTAGTAAATGTTGCGTCAACATAGGTATAGATGAATAAGTGGAAGCCAGGAAAATCTGCTTCTCTTTGGTCATCTGAGGTGATTATGCTTTTCTTGTGGAGAAACAGATCATTAACTCTTTGTTATTTTATGATGAAATAATATACTTTAATAATCTAAAACTGTTGAAAGTTCTGCCAACTCATGCTGGGGGAATGGACACAAAAGCCTCTTGAAAAATAAGTTGTCAGGGAATACTTGGGGAGGTTGGCAGTGCTTCACATATGAACCACCAGGAAATGCTTAATCATTCCTAGGACTCTGAAAAGGCCTGGGAAAATATGCTTATTCCTTAGTAAGTGGTCTATTAGTGAGACAAATTTAGAATTGAGGAGGGAGAGATCTTTTTGTCCAGCTGTGGCAAGAAGCAAACGATAGGTCAAGAGATTCTTATACTGAAAATCTTCATATGACCCATATTCCTAGATACAAGAATGAATCTAAGATTATAGTTCAGATAAGGAAGTAAATTTTACTAGCTGGTAGAAAAAGTATAGCTCAAGAAAACCCATGTAATCAAAGCAGTCAAAGAAATGCTTTAAAAGTAGAAGAAAAATATTTTCCACTTACAGAAATAAAGGAAGAGTGCTATTCACAACCAGAATAAGGATTTTCTATAAGAAATGTTTGCAAAGTTTATGCATTAAACAAAGTTTTAAAAATTCACTTTTTAATTTTAAAAACACTTATTTCAATATTATTGAAAAATTGCAATAGTACAACTGTACACTTTTAATTTACATTCATCTACTGTTGTTTTGCCACTTATGTTTAGTCATTAGTGTTCTCATTCTATCTATCTATCTATCATCTATCTATCTATCTATCTATCTATCATCTATCTATCTATCATCTATCTATCTATCTATCTATCTATCATCTATCTATCTATCTATCTATCTATCTATCATCTATCTATCTTTAACCTCTCCATCTCTCTGTCAGTATATTGGCTACATCTCTGACTTGGCAATTATGGATGAATCTGTTTTTATTCTTTGTGTTTAGATGTATTTTTCTACAATAAATCTCTTTTACTTAGGTAATTAAACAAAGCTAAATTTGTTTTTTGCCAAACTTCTTGCCTACTGAAGAGACTTGGGAGGTGACTCAGCTAAGGTGACTCTTGGGGTCAAATGAGGGCAGGTTTAAAAATAACTATAGATGCAGGTTACCTCCTGGAAAATTTACAGTGTTCAGTGGGGGTGGGGAAAGTGCAGAAGTAGAATGCAAATACCTGTGGAAACACCATTCTAGTGGATCCTTGAGTGACTTACTTGTTGGGACTTTTTTTTTACTCCTTCATGAAGGCAGTTGTCTTACTGTGGTCAGGCTCAAACTCCAGATGAGCCCTCAGTGACTCTTAGTGGCCCATCTCCTTCCTGTTGGCACTTCTTGCTTCTATTCTGAGGTGTGACCACTTCAACAGTGACCCTCTTGCCTCATGTTGCCACTGGTTTACAGTCAAAAATGAATGTCTTTGGGGGATACTCCCTAATTTTCTCTGTTAATGTCTTTCAAGTTATTTGTGTACAAATTTCTTTCTTTCTATATAGAGAAATTCAGATTCTCTGACATTGATTCCTCATCCTGGGTTTTGGATTCCAGAACCCTTGTCAAAGCCCATCCATCCTTTATCTTTAACCTCTTCTCTATTACGACTTTCCTATAAAATTTAAAAATGTGTTCAAAATTCTTCCATATATGAAAAGAAGATTTTACATGACCCTTCTTGAGTTGATGTTCCCTATTTTCTTATTTCACATTTTAGCTGCTTGAAAGAATAGTCTGTGTCACATGTCTCACAAATGGGAGCTTGTGGAATGCCTTTTAAGACATCCTCCATCACTTCACAGGATTGCTTTTTCTATGGTCAGCATTGAACTCCATGGAGCCAAATCCAATGGATTCCTCTTTCTAGTCTCTGTTTCTTTCTATAATTATTTTATTTTTATCAATATCTGTTAACTGTGCACAATAATGGCACTCAATATGATATTTCCACACATGCATAGAGCATATATTGATCAAATCCACTTTCTTTTAGTTACCTACCCCTCCATACTTCATTCCAAACTTCTGGTATAAATGAATACCCTTCTGAACTTGTCTTTCCAAACCTTGTTAGTTATTTGACCTCCTGACTCCTCACTCCTTAAAATACTTTTATCATTAATTTTTGTGAAATTACCTTTTACTGAATTATTTCCAATTCCTCTGCCTCTGTCTGGTCTTGCTCCCTGTCTTACACAGACTTGTCTTTAAACCCTGAGACTCTATTTAATATTATTGTGGTCTTATCTTTCCCAGTTCTGGAAAAATATCAGTTCCGTTCATGGTCCAAGTTAGCACATACTTTGATGTCTTCTACACCATTATCTACCTGTTCAGCCTGAGCATTAGGAATCAATCAGTTTATGTGACTCAGACTCAGCATGAGAGAGACTGGTCCCATCTTACTAGCCTCCTTTCAAACTTTTTTACTGCCCTCCCTCAGCAATTTACCTTCCTCACTGCCTTTAGTCTTTTGAGAATTAAAATCCAACCATGCCATGTCATACTTCTTCAATAGATTTCCTTGGTTTCCAGAGGAATGTAATTATGAACTAAGGTATTCTTCTATAAACTAGCCCTGCTGCACTTTTTCAGCCTTATTCTTATCACCTCACAGAATATACCTTCATTCCTTAAACATCTAATCTAAGCAACTCTCTTGAACATACCTTTTTCATGACTCTGTCTTGTCAAATTCTATAGTCTTTGGTGAGACATATTTTCTCTTTTCAAAGTTTCTCAGCATAACACTACTTCCTCTGGCAAGATTTTGGTGTCTCCCAGTTGAATCTAAGACTCGTTCCTGCTCTGTGGCTATGCTTTAACTATGCAGTTACTCAGTTTTCTTCAACAGACTGTATTTGAAAGTAACCATATCTTATACAACTTCTGGGAAGTGTACACTATACTCATCTCATCACTTTCATTGTCACTGACACACAGTACTCAATACCTAAAAGTTAAAGGAGGAGAGGTTTAGAAAAACAAAAAGCAATACAGACAGAAAAACAACAATAATAAACCAAATACAATAACAGGATAGGTTTACAAAACAATATGACAGGAATTTGACAATGGCTGTAATTTGCATATTGTTACCTTCAAGAGAGTTGCTTAGATTAACAAATATAAACATGTAAAATTGACCTAAACATATGAGTATTAATTCTTCTAATAACTAATACAATTAGTAGTATAGTCATTTTAATATATATATATAGTTTATTTTGGCTCATTTTTCTAAGTCCATAGCTTGTGATTTCAAGGCAGAAATGGCATCATGGTAGAAAGGTCTAGCAGAAGAAAGATGTTCAAGTCATGGAGGCCAGAAAGCAAACAGAGAGAGAAAGGAGTAACAGGGAAGGAAGGTACACCCTTCCAGGGCACATTCCCAGTGAACTGACCTGTCTTACTTAACAGCACAATCAGCTAGGAATTATCAAGCACTGATAAGTATAGCACCTTCATAATCCTGTCAGCTTCTATACACATAAGAATTTTGGGGCACGTTTCAGATACAAACCATAAGCACTCTACTAGTAGGAATTGATCAATAAGTATTTGTGACTAAATGCCTTCATGGAACTAATGAACTTTCTTTGCTTTTTGGTGTGTGTATTTGCAATATGTTATTTACATTTTAAGTTCTCAAAGGTAAGGGCCAGGAATCCGGCCCTGGGCCCTGACCCCGCGGAATCCCAGCACATGGAAAAGAAACTTGGAACTTTGATTCCAGATGGTAAGACCACTCCTGTGTCTGAGACCACCCCAGGCCCATGAGAGAGATGGGGGCCTGAACAGGCCATGCCCAATGAACTCCAAGCAGCAAGCAGGGCCCAGAATCCAGCTACAGGCCCTGACTGTACAGAATTCCAATGCACAGAAAAAACTTGAACTTGGCTCCCAGACAGCAAACCTTGGACTACAGCAGATTAATTGTCCTAACTTGAAGGGGGATTTAGTAACTGCCTGACCCAAACAGAATATCTCAGCAGGAACCAGTCAGTGCAGTGAGTGTACCCCTAAAAAAGAGGTGTAAAGTAGGTAAATAGGGCCAGTATTAAAGCCCCCTCCAACTAACTATAAGACCTTGGTGAGCCTTACAAGAGTGTGGGTGACCCCTTCCTATACACAGAAAACATCAGGCAGAGTGAGGAGAGTGCCAAGAAGGACTCCCCCAACAATAATAAAATAAAAGGGCTTATGAGACACACAAGCACATAATAGGGACACAGTATGGCCTCAGATGACACAAGTACTATACACAGGGAGATTTGATGACCTGGAATAACCTGAAGATAAAGTAATAGCAGAAACTAAAAGTTGACCTACTTCAATACTACTAGGCTTGTCAGCCTAGGAAGAATATAAGACTCACCCAACAGGCCTGCAGTAGGAAGGCAGGTGACTAGCACACCTATTTTTGGGACCCAGCAATTGAACAAATATCAACCAAACATTAGGACTCCAAGATACACACTACCAACAGTTGACACTAGCAGGATTGAAGGACCAAACACCAACTTGAAAGAGGAAAATGGCAGAAACAAAAAAGGAAAATGCAGTCTTAAACATCTAGTCCCCCAGAAGCAAGTACAAGAAACACTGAAACAGAGGACTTCAAAAGTAACACACCAGAAATCATTGAAAAGATAGTGAGTGAAATAAAGACAAAAACTCCATGAGGCTATAGAAGAAATCAAATTAGAAGTACTTTCCCATGTAAAGATAGAAACAACTCTTTAGTGAAGAAGTTGTTGAACACAGCTAAAGAAGAAATAGAGAAAAAATTACAGGAACATTGGAAACTGATTGAAACCTTGAGTGAACAATATAGAAAACAAGCAGAATTCATGAAACAAACTCAAAGAGACATCCAAGAAACAAAATATTCTATTCAAAGTGTGCAAAATCTTTTAAATGAAGCTGAGGATAGGATTTTGGACCTCAAGGATAGGATTCCAATCAGTGATCATGAAAAGATAGAACTTTTAAAAATAACAAAGCAGCATGAAATGACAATCCAGCAGTTTCAAGATGATGCCAAGAGCAACAATATAAGATTGATAGGGATTAGTGAAAACTCAGAGTCAATGCAAATGACATAATTAAATATTCACAGAAGTAATAGAAGAAAATTTCCCAAACATGGGGAAAAAGCTGATATGCAGATAAGCAGATAAGTGAGGTATATAGGATGCCAAACAGTCACAATCAACATAAATTTACACCCAAAAACATAATAATTAAGATCTCAGACATACAGCATAAAAACAGAATACTAAAAGCTGCCAGAGAAAAGACACAACTCACCTATCAAGGAAAGCCTATTAGAATCATGGCAGACTTTTTAGCACAAACCCTCAAGTCAAGATGAGCTTGGAGTGAGGTATTTCAAGCTCTGAAAGAAAACAACTTTCAACCCAGACTGATGTACCCAGCAAAATGTTCATTCAAATTTAATGGAGAAACCAGATAATTCCATGACATAGAACAACTGAACAAATTCATGTCCACAAAACCAACCCTAGAAAGAATATTGAAAGACATACTAGACAGGGATAAAAATGACCACAATCCCCAGAACAACAACAGAAGGAAACCACCAGGTAGGACAAGCAATTAAATAAGGGCAAAAAACAGAAAGCAAATACCTGAAACATAACATGGCAAAGTCGAGCCAGTACATATCAGTGATATCCATATATATATAAATGGCCTCAATTCACCTATAAAAAGAAATAGATTGACAGAACGAATCAAGAAACATGATCCCACAATATGCTGTATACAAGAAACATATCTGACCCCAAAAGAAACTCATAGATTAAAAGTCATAGGATGGAAAACACTATTCTATGCAACAGGAACCCAGAAAAAACAAGGGTAACTATTTTATTTGCAGATAAAGTGAAATTCAAACCTAAATGATAAAAAGAGATAAAGAAGGTCATTGCATATTTATAAGTGGAAATGTTCAAGAGGAAGAACTAAGAATTATAAATATATATGCACCAAACAAGGAGCACCCAACTGTATAAGACAAATACTAATGAACACGAAAAAACCAAATACACAGAACACAATTATAACAGGGGACCTTATCAGCCCATTGTCACAAAGAAATAGATCAACTAGACAAAAAGTCAGCAAGAAATAATAGAACTGAATAATACCTGCCAGCAATTGGACTTAGTAAGTGTGTACATAGTGCTCCATCCAACCACATCAGAATACACATTCTTCTCAGCTGTGCATGGGACATTCTCCAAAATAGATCATGTATTATCCCATAAAACATTCTTAAGTAACTGCAAAGGTATTGAAATTATCCCATGCAAACTATCTGATCATAGCACACTGAAATTAGAAATTAATGGCAAAAATAACTGCATAACCTGCATAAATACATGGAAATTAAATAAAAAGCTTTTGAACAACCATTGGCTACAGATGAAATTAGAGAAGAAATAAAGCAATACCTATAATTCAGTGAAAATGTGGAGACAACATACAGTAACCTGTGGGATGCAATAAAAGCAGTCTTAAGAGGGAAATATATAGCAATAAATAGTCATAGCAAGAAAACAGAAGGTGCACAAATAAATAACCTAATGCTTCATCTCAAGCTTCTAGAAAAAAGAAGAGGTAGCTAAACCCAAAGCTCATAGAACAGAGAAAATTGTAAAGATTAAAGCAGAAATCAATGCAATTGAAACTAAAAAAAAAACCAATGAATTAATGATTCAAAAAGCTGTTTTTTTGAGAGAATAGACAAAATTCACAAACCTCTAGCTAACATCATAAAGAAAAAGAAAGAAAAACCCAAATTCACACAATAAGGACTGAAAAGGGGGAAATTACTATAGATCCCATGGAAATTCAAAAGATCATGAATACCTACTTGGAAAATCTCTACTCACATAGAGTGGAAAACACAGAGGAAATGGACAGATTCCTAGAAATATATGAACTACCAAAGTTCAACCAAGAAGATACAGCAATTTTGAATAACCCAGTATCTGATATTGAAATTGAAAACATAATTAAAAACTTACCAACAAAGAAAAGCCCAGGTCCGGATGGATTCACAGCTGAATTCTGCAAGAAATTTAGAGAAGATTTGATGCAAATACTCCTTAAACTCTTCAATGAAGTTGAGAAAGAAGCAACCCTCCCTAAATCATTCCTAGAGGCAAGTATTATTCTAATACCAAATCCAGAGACAGACTAAACCAAAAAGGAGGACTATACACCAATCTCACTAGTGAACTTTGATGCAAAGATTCTCAATAAAATACTGGCAAATAGAATGCTGCAAACCATCAAGATTATACATCATGACCAAGTGGAGTTCATTCCAGGAATGCAGGGATGGTTTAACATATGCAAATCAATAAATGTAATGCACCACATCAACAGAGCCAAAAACAAAAACCACATGGTCATCTCAATTGATGCAGAAAAAGCTTTTGATAAAGTCCAACATATGTTCATGATAAAAACTCTTCAGAAACTTGGAATACAAGGTGTCTACCTCAACCTTATAAATGACATCTATGACAAACCAACAGCTAACATTATACTAAATGGACAAAAAATGAGAGCTTTCGCTTTATTTTTATTTATTTATTTAAAATTTTTTTTATTTAAAGAGAAAAAAACAGAAAAAAGGTAGAAATATTACAGAACTTCCAAAAAAAATGATAACAGTAAGAGATCACTGGTTGATAAATTACATATTGTTCTTTTAGAAATAGTTGTTCAAGTTACAAAATTAGAGCATACAAAGTAGACATTCAAACAGTGAGACTGCAAACAGATCTGTTCATCTATTCAACAAGAACCTAGAAGTATGGTTATCAATCCTACATATTTAAATATTCATTCAGTTATATCTTGTATAGCACTTCCTATTTTCTCTCTTTTTTACAATAGCAATTATGCATTTTTTATTATTTAAAGAGAAATAAAAACATGTAAGGGTAGAGATAATACAGAATTTCAAAAAAAAAGATAAACAATAAGAAATCACTAGTTGATAAATTACATATTGTCCTCTTAGAAGTAGTTGTTCAAATTACAAAATTAAAGCATACAAAGTAGATATTCAAACAGTGCTAGTGTAAGCAGCTACCCATATGCATGAGTCTCTACATGTATTTCTATCCTTTCTGTATTAGAGGGAAAAACAAAACATAGAAGACAAAACAAATTCCTATAAAAACATGAAACCAAAAAGTCATATAAAACCACAGTATAAGGTGATCTACAACGATTACTGTGTTGTTTCTTATTATCTTCAATAGAATGTCTATATCATCAGGCATAATTGAATATAGCAGTATAATTGAATATAGCAGTACATAACAATATTAGTAAAAACAAAACATTGTAGACAGTATAAGACTTCAAAGGCAGGTAATAATCAAACCAGAGTGAATATTCTAGTGAATCTTGTCATCTTAAATGCAGTTGCCTGTACTCTCAGACTTGACACTATCAATCATAACAGCTTTGAAAAATCTATCAATATGAAAAAGTGATCTAACAAACCAGATTCAATTACGATCAGTCATGGTAAAACAGTGTAGGTTTTACAGAGCTTTAGATTAAGTTAATAGGAAATTAAGGATGATTACCATACTATACCCTGTTTTTTGTGGGATTGCTGTCTGTGCCCTCAAATCTAGTACAGGTAGAGTGACTGGACCAGAATATAATACATCTAAGCAGAGTAGTGTGAGTAATGTGGGTTTTAAATCCTGGTGCACTCTTAACAATATAGTGTATCAAGGCCATCTATGTTAGAGATTCTAGCCATCCTTCTATGCCTCATATCTGCTATGCTATTTTTCTGCCTTTTTTTGTCTACTTTTCTCCTGCAATCTACTGCCTGCCCATCTCATTGAGGCCTTTCTGCCACTGTTCCTAAAATCCTGTTTTTTTTCTCTTTCTCTAGAATGTCCTTCAGTATTCTCTGTAAGGTTGGAATGATGGTCACAAACTCATGGTTCCTCTTTGTAATGGAAGCATCTTATTTCTCCATTAATCTCTAGTGACAGTTTTGCAGGGTACATCAATCTGGGCTGGAGATTATTTTCTTTCAGGGCTTGGAATATTTTGCTCCAAGCTCTTCTTGATCTGATGGTCTGTGTTGAGAAGTCAGCAGCGATCTTGATGGGCTTACCTTTATGGGACATCTGTTTCTTTTCTCTGATGGATTTAAATATTCTGTTTTTATATTGAATTTCTGGTATCTTGCTTATCATATGTCTGGGTGTAGATGTGTTTTGCTTTTAGGTGGCTGGAGTTCTGTATGCCTCACACAACTGAATATCATTTTCTTTTCCCATGCTTGGAATATTTTCCTTAATTATTTCCATGAATAGCCTTTGTAATTTGCCTGTGTGTATTCCTGCTTCTTCATGCACATTTCTTTTTCTTAAATTGTAGATTCTCTTGTCATCTTCTAGTCTTTGTATTGTTACTGCCTGTTTCCTTGTTTTTTTAAAAATTTTTTTATTTAAAGGGATAAAACAGAAAAATGAGAGAAATATTACAGAATTACAAAAAAACATAAACAGTAAGAAATCACTAGCTGATAAATTACATATTGCTCTTTTAGAAATAGTTGTTCAAGTTACAACATTAAAGCACACAAAATGGACACTCAAGCACTTAGACTGCAAACAGATCTGTTCAACAATCAAACAAGAACTAAGCAATATGGGTAACAATTCTGCACACATAAATATACATGCAGTTATATCTTTTATAGCACTTCCTATTTTCTCTTTTTTACAATAGCAATTATACATTTTTTATTTAAAGAGGAAAAAAACATGAAAAAGGTAGAAATATTACAGAATTTCAAGAAAAGATAAACAGTAAGAAATCACTAGTTGATACATTACAAATTGTTGTTTTAGAAATAGTTATTCAAGTTACAGAATTAAAGCACACAAAGTGGACATTAAAGCAGTGAGAGTGCAAACAGATCTGTTCAAAAATCCAAAAAGAACCTAGAAATATGGTCATCAATCCCACACATCTAAACATACATGCAGCTATATCTTTTATAGTGCTTCCTATTTCCTCTATTTTTACAATAGCAATTATACATTTTTAAAATTTTATTTAAAGAGAAGAAAAAAACAGAAAAAAGGGTAGCAACAGTATAGAATTCTAAAAGAAAGAAAGAAAAAGGAGAATGAGAAAAAGCCCCACTAAGAAATCAGTAATTTATAAATTATGTACTGTCATCCTGGATGTAGTTGTTCAAGTTACAAAGTTAAAGGGTACATAGTAAATATTCAAACAGACTACAAACAGTTCTGCTCAAAGATCCAACAAAGATTCAGCAATATGGTCATTGATTTTACACACTCAAACTTACATGCAATTATATCCCTTAGAGCACTTTCTTTTCCTCTCTTTTTTGCAATAGCAATTACACATTTTATTTTATTACTCTTGTAGTTCTTATTTTCTTTTTACACTAGAGACACAATATGATATTTATAAATATGATTCTTATTTATTTCATTAATGAGGATAGTCTTAAGTTGTCTCCATTTGCCTATGAAGGCTTGAAGGTCATCCTTTTTTATAGCTGAGTAATATTCCATTGTATAAAAATGCCACTTCTTTTTCATCCACTCTGCAGTTGATGGGCATCTCGGTTGTTTCCAGGATTTAGCTATCACAAGTTGTGCAGCTATGACAATGGGTGTACATCTATCACTGTGATATGAGCTTTTCAGTTCTTTGGGGAAAATACCCAGGAGGGGGATAGCTGGATTGAATGGGGCTTCCAATCCTAGTCTTCTGAGAATTCTCCATATGGATTTCCATGTACTGGCTCGACTTTGCAATGTTATGTTCCAGTTGTTTCTTACTGCTTTTCCTCTTATTTAATTGCTTATCCTACTTGGTGGTTTCTTTCTGTTGTTGTTTTGGGGATTGTGGTCATTTTTGTCTCTGTCTAGAATGTCTTTCAGTACTCTTTCAAGGGTTGGTTTGGTGGACATGAATTTCTTCAGTTGTTCTTTGTCATGGAAGTATCTTGTTTCTCCATTAAATTTGAATGAAAGTTTTGCTAGGTACATCAGTCTGGGTTGAAGGTTGTTTTCTTTCAGGACTTGAAATACCTCACTCCAAGATCTTCTTGACTTGAGGATTTGTGCTGAAAAGTCTGCCATGATTTTAATGGGCTTTCCTTGATAGGTGAGATGTGTCTTTTCTCTGGCAGCTTTTAATATTCTGTTTTTATGCTGTATGTCTAAGATCTTAATTATTATGTGTCTGGGTGTGGATTTATGTTGATTGTGACTGTTTGGTGTTCTTTATGATTCACTTATCTGCATATCAGATTCTTTCCCCATGTTTGGGAAATGTTCTGCTATTATTTCTGTAAGTATTTTATGTATGTCATTTGCCTAGACTCCTGTATCTTCACTAATGCCCATTATTGTTATATAGTTGCTCTTGGCATCATCATGAAGCTTCTCAATTGTCATTTCATGCTGCTTTGTTATTTTTAAAAGTTTTATCCTTTCCTGACCACTAACGATGATCCTGTCCTCAAGGTCCGAAATCCTATCCTCAGCTTCCTTTAGGCAGTTTTGCACGCTTTCAACAGAGTTTTTTTGTTTCTTGGATGTCTCTTTGAGTTTGTTTCATGAATTCTGCTTGTTTTCTATATTGTTCATTCAAAGTTCCAATCAGTTTCCCATGCTCATGTACTTTTTTCTCTAGTTCTTCTTTAGCTGCATTCCACAACTCCTTTACTAAAGTTGCTATTTCTATCTTTACATGGGAGACTACTTCTAATTTGATTTCCTCTATAGCCTGATGCAGTTGTTTTTTTATTTCACTGGCTGTCTTTTCAAAGATTCCCAGTGTGTTACTTTTGGGGTCCTCTATTTCAATGTCTCCTATATTTGCTTCTGGTGAACTATATGTTTGAGACTGCATTTTGCTTTTTCGTTTTGTCATTTTCACTTTGCCTGGTGTTTTCTATGTGTAGGAGGGGATCACATGCACTATTTTCAGATACAACAAAGTGTTACAGTTAGTTGTAGGGGGTTTTACTACTGGCCCTATTTATCCCCTTCACACCTCTATTTTAGGGGTATACTCACCACATTGATACCGTCAATCCCGTGTAGTCCAACATTCGCCACCTGGGAGCAAATTTCCAAATTTTCTTACACTAACTGGATCCCACTGAGATATTCTAATGTTCCAGGTGGAAGGGTGGGTCCAGCTGAAGCAGTCCAGGGCATTTTTCAGTATTGGGCGGGCCTCCTTGATGCTCCCAGTGGCAAGGTGGGCCTATGGGGGAGGTTCCTGGCATCTTACCCCTGATGCAGGCTTCTGCTGAGTTCCAGGTGGTGGGACGGCCCATGGGGGAGGTTCCGGGCAGCTTACCCCTGATGCAGGCTTCTGCTGAGTTTCTGGTGGCGGGGTTCCCACAGTGGAGGTCCTTGTTATTTTTAAGAGATCTTTCCTTTCATGATCACACATTGCAAACTTGTCTTCAAGTTTTGATAGTCTATCCTTAGTTTCTTCTAAGGAGTTTTGCCATCTTTCAATGGAGTTTTTAATTTCCTGGTAGTCTCTTTGAATCTGCTTCATGTATTCTATATTTTCTTTATATTCTTTATCAAATGTTTCTCTCCTTTTTTTGTGTGCCTCCCTTCTTCCATCTGTATCTTCCTGAGAGATGGTTCCTGAGGGCATTTCTTTTATTACTCTACTCATATCTTGCTTTACCTGATTTAATATTTCAGTTTTGAGCTTGTCTACAAGGTCCTGAATATATCTCTTAATGTCCATTGAAGCCATGTCTGATGTTGCATGCTTGTTGTCCTCAGTCTCCCTTGTTTTTCCCTCTCCTGTATCAGTGTTCTCAGGTTTCTTGGTTGGGGACCTCCTCTTGCCCCTCTCTCCTGTCCTGGTCCCAGCTTCCTCCACACAGATTACAGTGTAGGTCCCAGCCCCCTTCCCTGTTGGCCACGGTTCCTCCGAAGCACACTGGTGAGGGACCTCTGCCTTCTCCTGCCTGATCTTGTCACCAAGATGTCAGCAGGGGCTGTGTATGCCGGCCCCTCCTCATTGGGCCAGCCAAACTTCAGGGGCCTTCACCAGGATAGTGCATGCTAGGTGCAGGGAATTGATTTGGGAGGGCTCATTGAGTCCCAGCCAGGTGCGGGGCCCAGTCCAAGCAAATCCCACAAATCTGCTCTTGGGATGGAACAACCAACTGAAGTCACTGTCACTCCCAGTTCAGGGTCTTCCTGCCTTAATCCAACATGTCACCCATTTGGTTGCACCATTCCTGTGGGGGGTGTCTCATTCACAGCACTGATTGTGGATTAATTAAGGTCCCTTCACCAGCTCTGCTCTCCACTGTGTTCACCAACCCCCGACTTCAATGTTGCTGTTGCTCCTGTGAGTGGTGGTGGGAATGAGTTTGGGCTGCTCTGCCAGCTGGCGTAAATTCAGGCTGGTGCAAACTTGGTGGGTCACAGTGAAAATGCTGTGTCCAGTTATTTTAAGCTGTTCCAGTTGTAGTCCCAATGTATTTGATGAACTTTTTTATGTTTTAGTTTCTTACTGTGTCAAGAGGATCCATCTCCCTCTGTCTGGATCTCTCCAGGATGTTTTATTCTGGCATATGAGTTGTTTCTCCCAGGAGGCTTTGTATTTTGTTGCTTGCTTATCAGCCATCTTGACTTCTTCTAAACTTTCACTTTAAATTCAGGAACAAGACAAAGATATACACTATCATCACTCCTATTCAATATAGTTCTGGAAACACTAGCCAGGGCAATCAGACAAGAGTGAGAAATAAAAGGAATAAAGATAGGAAAGGAAGAAGTTAAATTATCACTATTTATGGATGACATGATACTCTATATAAAAGACCCGAAAAACTCCATTAGAAGACTATTAGAAGTAATAAAAAAATTCAGCAGTATAGCTAGATACAAAGTCAATGCTCAAAAATCAATAGCATCCTATACACAAACAAAAAACTCACTGAGAGAGAAATTATGGAAATATCACCCTTTACAATAACATCTAAAAAATGAAATACTTAGGAATCAACCTAACTAAAAATGTAAAAGACCTATATGCTGAAAAAAGAGATTGAAGAGGATATTAAAAAATGAAAGGATATTCCTTGCTCTTGGCTAGGAAGAACCAACAATGTGAAAATGGCTGTACTCCCAAAACTGTTATACAGATTCAATGCAATCCCAATCAAAATATCATTGACATACCTCAGAGATCTAGAGAAAATACTCTTGAAATTCGTTTGGAAACAGAAGAAGTCTAGAAGAGCAAAGGCAATTCTGGGCAACAAAAACAAGACAGGAGGCATTTCAATTCCTGACTTGAATCTGTACTACAAAGCCACAGTGATAAAATCAGCATGTTACTGGCATAGAGAGAAATAGACCTGAGAATCAATGGAACAGATTAGAAGTTGCAAGCACAACTACAAAGACACTCAGCCACCTGATATTTGACAAAGGGGCTAAACATGTTCACTGGAAGAAGAATAGACTCTTTAATAAATGGTGTTGTAAACATTGGCTCTCCACATGCCAAAGACTGAAAGTAGAACAATGCATATCACCATGCACAAAACTAAAGTCTAAATGGATCAGGGACTGAAATATCAAAACAAATACTGAATCTAGTGGAAGACAAGGTAGGCAGAAGTCTTGGAGATATACAGGTAGGCAGAGAATTCATGAACAAAATGCAAACTGCACGGGAAACACTTCAAAGAATCAACAACAAGGATCTCATATTATTGAAAAGTTTCTGCACTTCAAAAGAATTCACCAACAGAGTGAAAAGAAAACCCATAGAATGGGAAAGGATTTTAGCCAGCAAACCCACAGACAAAGTACTTATATTCAGAACATATGAAGAATTAAAAAACATCAAGCCTCCTAAATTCAAAGACCCTCTCTAAAAATGGACATCTAAGGTGAACAGTTCTCAGAGGAAAATATACAAATGGCAAATAAATATATGAAGAAATGTTCACCATCACTGGTCATTCAAGAAATGCATATTAAAACAGCATTGAGATTGCACTTCACTCTGGAAAAAATAACTGCCATCAAGAAATCAACTGATGACAAATATTGGCTAGGCTGTGGGTAAAAAGGAACACTGCCCCATTGTTGGTCAGAATGCAGACTGGTGCAAACATTATGGAAATCCATATGGAGAATTCTCAGAAGACTAGGATTGGAAGCACCATTCAGTCCAGCTATTCTCCTCCTGTGTATTTTCCCAGAAGAAGTGAAAAGTTCATATCACAGTGATATATGTGCACCCATTTTCATAGCAGCAAATTTGTGATAGCTACATCCTGGAAACAATCAAGATTCCCATTAACTGCAGAGTGGATGAAAAAGATGTGACATTTTTATACAATAGAATATTACTCAGCTATAAAAAGGATGATCTTGAGGCCTTCATAGGTAAATGGAGACAACTTGAGACTATCCTCATTAGTAAAATAAATAAAAATCATATTTATAAATATCATATTGTCTTTAGTGTAAAAAGTAAATAAGAACTACAAGTGTAATAAAACCAAAATGTGTAATTGCTATTATAAAAAAGAGAGGAAAAGAAGGTGCTGTAAGGGATATAACTGCGTGTATATTTGAGTGTATAAGATAGATGACCATATTGCTGAATCTTTGTTGGATCTTTGAGCAGAACTGTTTGTCATCTGACTGTTTGAATTTTTGCTATTTACCCTTTAACTTTGTAACTTGAACAACTACATCCAAGATGATAGTATGTAATTTAGAAACTACTGATTTCTTAGTGGGGCTTTTTCTCATTTTCCTTTTTTTTCTTTTAGAATTCTGTATTGTTGCTGCCCTTTTTTCTGTTTTGTCTTTTTTCTTCTTTTTAAATAAAAATTTAAAAATGTATAATTGCTATTGTAAAAAAAGAGGAAATAGGAAGTGCTATAAAAGATATAGCTTCATGTATGTTTAGGTGTGTGGGATTGATATTCATATTTCTAGGTTCTTGTTGGATTTTTGAACATATCTGTTTGTACTCTCACTGGTTGAGTG
Source organism: Hydrochoerus hydrochaeris (assembly GCA_004027455.1). Lineage (NCBI taxonomy): Eukaryota > Metazoa > Chordata > Mammalia > Rodentia > Hydrochaeridae > Hydrochoerus > Hydrochoerus hydrochaeris. The sequence goes on along the minus strand of PVLA01003246.1, from coordinate 72,751 downwards.
TCCACTTTGTGTGCTTTAATTTTGTAACTTGAAAAACTGTTTCTAAAAGAACAATGTGTAACTTATCAACTAATGATTTCTTACTGTTTATCTTCTTTCCTTGAAATTCTGTAATATTTCTATCCTTTTTCTGTTTTTTTTCCCTTTAAATAAAAAAAAAAAAGAATAGCTGCCATCAAGAAATCAACTGGTAACAAATGTTGGCAAGCTGCGGGGAAAAAGGAACATTGCTCCACTGTTTGTGGGAGTGTAGACTGTGCAACTACTATGGAAATCAGTATGGATAATTCTCAGAAGGCTAGGATTGGAAGCTCCATTCAATCCAATCATTCCCCTCCTAAGTATTTTCCCAGAAAAAGTAAAAAGGTCATATCACAGTGATATATGTGCACCTATGTTCAGAGCATCACAATTTGTAATAGCTAAATCTTGGAAACAACCCACATGCCCATCAACTGCAGAGTGAATGAAAAAGATGTGGTATTTTTATACAATGGAATATTACTGAGCTATAAAAAGGATGATCTTGAAGCTTTCATAGGTAAATGGAGACAACTTGAGATTATCCTTATGAGTGAAATAAATAAGAATCATATTTATAAATATCACATTGTGTCTCTAGTGTAAAAAGTAATAAGAAATGTAGCAGTAATAAAACCGAAAATGTTTAATTACTATTGTAAAAAAGAGGAAAAGAAAGTGCTCTAAAAGATATAACTGCATGCATGTTTAAGTGTGTAAGATAGATGACCATATTACTAAGTTTTTGCTAGATCGTTGAACAGAACTGTTTGCAATCTGTTTCAATGTCTACTTTGCATGCTTTAATTTTGTAACTTGCACACCTGTTTCCAAGATGACAGTATGTAATTTATCAACTAGTGATTTCTTAGTGTTTTTTTTTTCTTTTTTTCATTTGGAATTCTGTTTTATTACTACCCTTTTTTTGTTGCTTTTTTTTCTCTTTAAAATAAATAAAAACAACATAGATTTTGTTTTAGATGAAGAGTATTAATAGACTCATGAATCTGTTGCTTTTATTTTATGGATAAGTTGACCAAAGGTTTTTTTCCTATGGCCATGTAATTTATGTTTAGCATCTCCCCATCACCCTTTGATGTCCAGTTTGGTCCCTTTTCTTTCATTGGGTCTTTCCAGGGGTCTACTTAATAGACAAAGGTAATACTAACTGAATTGAGTGAACTTACTGTGGCTCGCTATGAATTGTTTCTGACCCCGGGCACATGGTCAAGAAGCAATATCACTAATTAATCCAACAATAATTCTGAAGCAAGATACTTGATTAACAAGAATTTGGCCTCATTTTCAGAAGTATTTTTGGGTTGATAACTGGGCTGGAGCAGAGCCTTCTGGCTGATGAATTGCAAGGCCTCATGCAACTTCTACTTCCTGGGAAGGCAGCTTTCTCTACCCGCAAAGAAAAACATCTGTTCAAGGTTTCTGCTTCCCTCAGCAGCTTCCTTACCTGAGTTCCCCCCAGTTACTTCTTTTTTAGTTTCCTAGACAAGGAAAACCCATCACTGGTCATTTGAGGACAGTGTATGTTAATTCTTTACTGCCAACTGCAAAGCTCTGGGGCAAGGGTTCTGTGTAAAAGACACAGAAATACCCATTTGGAAACACAAACTAATTATTTACAGTTCAAAGTAAGTGTTCATTATTTTTTGAAAATAGTTGTAAACTTAAAAACACATGTCTCAAGGCATAATGACATTATGTACAAAGAGCATGTGGCTTCTGTCTTCCCATCCTGGATGGGCATGAAGAGAATTGTTCTTTGATTCCTCATAACCATACGGTATTTGTGCCCATGAAACTAAAGAACAAATTATGTGTCTCCATTTCCCATATCTTCTAATATGAACCCATTAACTGTGAACAGCCTCATGATGATGATCATTATTATAGTTCTCTGTACATTTAAATGGGATCTTTCATTGGTCATACTTATCCATTGAGTCAGACTCTGTGTGACAAATGAAGAAATATCTCCTTTGGTTTTGACTGCTTTTACATATGGTTCATTCTTTTTCTTCTCAGGCATTTTTATTATCTTTGTTTGGGTTCCTCTGCCACTTCTATTACCACCACCTTCAAGATCAGATCCTGTAGTACAGTACTGAGTGATAGCCCTGTTCATCCCTCTCTACATTCACCACCATGTTTAAACCAAAGCTATGCTTCCCATAGGTTATTCCCAGCTAATGACTGAGCATGGTAAAGCCACTAAGGCAGGCTCATTCCTGAAAGATGCCAGAGGATTAACAGGTGGCTTTGACTTGAAAAGCCTTTGTTAGCCGGGCCAATGTGTTGGAATTATGTTGCTATCTATGACTTTTCCTGCTAATTATCCCTTCTTCCCTACCTCCTTTCCAGTCTGAGTCCTATGTTGTGGTCAGCTCTTTTCATCTTTGCATCCCCATCTACTGCTTTCACAGGTATTTCTCAAGTAAAAATCTCATCTGTCTAAGATAATCTTAGAAGCTGCTTCTCAAATCACCAAACTAACTTCAGAAGTGATCTTAGGAAGCATAAGTGAGGAATTAGGGAGAGTGAAGCAGAGAGGGAGAAAAGGTGGGAAAAGCTGACCACAGTGGTCAAGTCACTCTGGGATCCTGGTGAAGCATGCTCAAGATTGGCTTATCCAGGGTCAGGACACTAGGCAGTTTACTATTTTTACTTTCCAATTGGCTGAAGATTGCCCAAGTGCATCAGCATTTTTGCACTTAAAGCTTGCAAAGAAGGGTCATAGGTACCAGTGAAAATCTTTAGAGAAGAGAGATGTAAACACTGAAGGTTGAAAACTGTCTGAGATAGCTGTAGGCCAATGAGATGTGTACAAGCAGCAACACACACACACACACACACACACACAGAGAGAGAGAGAGAGAGAGAGAGAGAGAGAGAGAGAACACTTACAGTGGATATTTATAATTTCTCTAGAACAGCAATTCTAAAGAAAGTTTTTTCTTAAGAATTAAGCTGAAGTCTTTGAAATGCTTTTGATTGAATTTGTGTCATTTGACTATTAGAGCTAAGCCCTGTGGCTGTGGGAATTGGGTATTCTATTACATTGAGGTCTACAATTGGTCTATTTATCCAATTCATCTCTGAGAATAAGGACAGACAGTTCCTTCAAAAAGATGCTGATCAGATGAAAAATCTGTGACTGCCACAAGACAGTGATAATGCTTGGAAGACAGAAAAAGCTTGTGAATGGCAGCACTTTTCAGGAGGTGCATGCTGCCCGGTACCCTGAGACTTCAGTACTACATGGGTTCTGGGAGCTAAGTTCACTTCAAAACACACTGGGAACAGTGACCAGCTGTCACTTACTGAGGAAAGATGGCCTTTTGCTACATGCTGAGCTGTCATTAGTGGAGCCTTCCCTGGCTGAGTCCTCTCAGCTGAAAGATTGGAGAGCTGGAGTCCGCCAGGAGCATCTTCTCACCGGTGGGCTGTGCTTACTGATAACCCTGGAGATGAGATGGCATCTTGGGGATGCATTTACTCAAGTGTTTGCCACACTTTTGTTCAGGCAGGAGCTTGGGCCGTGTTTGTGTTTGGTTTGGGAAGTGGCCTCTGCCCAGCGCCCTGCGGTGGGAAACAGGAGAAGTGTGCAATTAGCAATTAACAGCTTTATCTCTATTCACATGTAGGAGACATAATTAGATGGTTCCATCTGTCACTGATACCTGCTGGAGTCAGCTGTTCACACCTCAGCCAGATATTGTAGGGAGTGGGAGGGTTTGAGAAGGAAATATTTCAAAAATAGCTCACATTTTGTTGTTTCCGACATCTTGCCCCTGTGGAGTTGGTCTCTAACTTTGCCTCCTTCAGGTGTACACAACTTTCTGTCAGTTGGCAAGGGAAAGCGAGAGTTAAAGAATATGGAAATTGATGGTGTTTATGATTTTCCTAGGAGCTGAGAGCTTTGACTTAAAGAAACAACACTTGATGTATTTTATAGCAGCAGTAGCATGCTGTCCTAATTTGGGTCACATCACAACAGAGGAATTGAGCTCAGATTCTGATGTGTGAAATATTTTCAGGAGGGAAAGCCCAATTCTGTAAGGACCAGAAAATGAGTCAATAGCTGGGACTTCTATGTCTCTTGACTAGAATACCTGTCCAAAGTCAGTCAGTAAGGAAAGCGAGGATCCAGGATTTTCATCCAACCCATTTTAACTCACAAGTCCATTTGCTTAAGCATTATGTCTCACTGCTGTGGGATGAAGTTTTGTGGACATCATGGTCTCCTAGGAATTAGGAATGGCTGGAACAACTTTTATATATTTAGTTTCTTTGAGGCCAGAACAACCATACAAAAATGAGCTTTTAAGGAAAAAAACATTTCCATTTATATAATTAATTTTTTAATGTAAAAATGTAACATGCAGTATAGTTGGGCTATTCAAAGATAATCACTGGACTCATTAAATATTAATTCATAGGACACAACAAGTGGATAAAGAACATGAATCAGCAGGGTGTCCACAGGAAGAAGAGGGTGTGCTCAGAATAATATTATTCAAGGAGAGTCTATTTTCAAAAGTATTTTGCAGCTATCCTATCTGGAAGTAGGGGCACCACAGAAGACAAGGCAATTATCTGGTATTGTGGCAGCCAGTTATTACCATCCTGAGACTCCAAAGACCAGCAAAAGCTGAGAGAGAGATGGAGAAGGAAAAGAGGGAGAGGAAAGAGAGGGAGAGAGAGCTTTCACAAGTGTACTGATTGTAACAGTGATCTATTAGGGATAATAGCTAGTGGGAGGTGACCTTGAAGGGCAGGAATCACAGAAATATATGTACTGACCTGACTGACAGTCCTCTCTCTCTCTGACTTTCTCTGAAAAGTCTGCACTGCCAAAAACAGAGAGAAGTGTGAAGGCCTGGACCAGGCTGGGGTTAGGGTGTTGCAAAGGAGGTCACTAGGCATCACCCACCATTTAAAGAGGCCCTCACTACCGATTAGGCTTGGAACACCTGCATATGCTTGAAAGCAAGAGTTCCTTAAATGCACACCCTGGTACATCATTTGTCCTACCCTTGTCCCAATGGGCAGGAGGTCTGGTAGACTATGGACAGTTCAGCCTTTGGTCAGGTGGAGGAGGTTAAGAGTAGTTCCCCAGAAGAACTGGAAAACCTCCAGCACAGAAAACAAGTTTAAACCACTCAGGCATTGTTCCTGTCTGCCATATTCATCTCTCTGAGACTGTGTTATTTTAACTTCATTTGGAATAAAAGTCAAAAATCTAAATACGAGATCTTTATAACTCATCCTTTTCATCCTGTGACAAGTCTTGATAGACTTCAATCTGGAGAAGTGATTGAAACTAAGCTTTGTCCTTTAGGGACATAGGAAAGTAGAGCTAAAAGGAAGCTTCCCCCCCAGGATGTGCCATGTGGCTTCTACTGCCACCAAGCAAGGATATCCCCTTTCCCCATCTTCTGTGGCTCTCAAAAATTATTCTTCAAGTCCAACTGTCTCACTAGCCCTCCTACTGGTTTTAGCACCTTGTAGTTCAGTCACTATTGCTTGTCACTAAGACATTTCAGATAACCAGTTTTACATGCTACTTGCTTCTCCCACCTAAACTCTTTCTGCCCACTATCCTTTGCTTGACCCTAATTTGGTTGCTATTGCCTGGCCACCTGCTCAATGAATTCTTCCTAAGGGTTTCTGATTATCACAATTGCTACTGGTCCCAAAATAAGTCATAGACAAACACATGAATAGTTCCAAATCCTGTTTTGCCTTCTCTTTCTCTTCATATCATGTTGAAATTTTGTAGATCATTGGTGTTTGTGTGAGAGATTAACTGAAGCATTTTGAATTTTCTTGCAAAATAGATACATTTGTTTCCAATTGAAAAGCTCATGGAGAGGAACATGCAGGGAGAAGGTTCTAGAATAGGTCATGTGAGACTATGCTCTGATGGAGAGATCCATTCCTTCACTGCATACTCTTTTTTATAAGGTAGATGTGTCATTGAAGAAATAAACAGACTAGAAGTGCTTCAGCTATTCATATGTTCACAAGGGCTTATTTGGCAGTGTCAGCTTTCAGCACATGGAGACCCTGGGGCCTGTGAGAAGTACTCCTGTCAAGGCTGGGGAGATGCCATTACTCCCATGGTACATTCTTTCCTTCCCACCAGGAGAAAGGGAAGCTGGTCTCAGTCATTTCTTTGTCCAAGACATTCAGAAAGAACTGCTCTTTCATCTCAAATCAGTTTGTCTATTTGTGGCACAGTCATAAATTATTTAATGCACACCTGTATTAGACCATGATTTGGCAACAAATGATACACAACAGTGATGTTGAAATGCAGAGAGCTAATCAGGAACAAAAATATCTTAATAAACCTGTGAATTTGCTTCAGACTGACCTTCGCCAATTTGAAAGTCGCATTCAACAGACAAAATGTCTTATATGGTATGCTGAAATATCCCTCAACACTAACGTTAAAAACAGAAAATATAGTGACAATTATATTCAATTTGGCTTTTCATTTATTGAGAATAATAACTCTCCACACCTGCAATGTGTTATTTGTAAAGATGTGCTTGCAAATGTCATCTAGATGCCTTTTAAAATATCTTATCATTTAGAACAATTATATATAAAAAGGCACAAAATTTAGAATTCTAAATATCAGTTCTTAAATGGAGTTTTTATCTTTGTAGAATGTCTTGCCTCTTAGTAAAATTCAGTCCTAAAGTCAACTTATTTTCTTTTATTAATAATTTAACATAAAACTGCCAGCTTTACATCACATGTCAAATGAACACAGGACAAAATTTATGTTAATATTGTGAAGATTGTAACATGACTCTTTTGGCATATTATTTAATAACAATGCTATAAGAGAACATTTAAATAAATAAGTTATTTATCAATGCTAAAATGATCAGACAAGCCCAAGGGGTGTACAAGAGTTTTAATTTATTGTTTGCTTTCAAAAAGATGTTGGAAAAGCTACTGTAGTGGGAAAAAATGGCCCAATTATCAGCATTTTGTATTTAATGTAGTTACCCTACCTAGTATATGTGCTGCCAAAAGGATCATAGCAGTTGCCCTGTCTAAAAGTGTACCTTGATTTCATATAATTGTCTTACATCTTTTATATATTTTTGGCCTGTTACTTTGGCTATTAATCTTATATGTATGACAACTAACTTTATAAGGACTTACAAATAAATTAACCTGAAACTGGCAAAAAATTTTTAATAAGTGGATAGAGGGAAGGGGAAGAAAAGTACCAATTCCCAAAATAAATGTAATCATTATGTACTGCATAAAAATATAAATTTGAAAAAAGCATGAAAGTGACTCCTACTTTGTAGGATAATTTAAATGACTGCATAAGTGTGTGATGTGCTTTACACAGAATAGGTTATAATTGAATGGTAGTTATTATTAATATTGATTCTTTCATTCATTTAGTTAGTACGTTTGTTGAGGATAGAATGTGTCAGATGTGTATAGAGTTACATGCTTGAGTTAAAAGAATGGAAAGCTTGCAATTTAAAGGTGAAAACACTATGCAAAGTATAATAATTGGGTACCCCTTTGAGGCTTACTAGTTAGCAAAGTGCCTTTTCCTCATATTTCTATACTAATAATTATAGCTAAGACTTTATGGAATGTTTTATGTGTGCTTGAAATTGTGTTGAATACTTTATTTAAACTGTCACTTAAAGCTCACAAAAAATATCTATAAGGTATTTCTCTTAATGACTATTATCCTTATCCTACAGATGAAGAAAGTGAAACCCAGAAAGATAAAGAGGTAGAACTGGTACTGATCCCCTAAGTTTGTGTTTAGAGCTCATATATTTAACCATACAGTGTCCTTGGGGTATTTTAAAGGCTAAAATAATTGATGATGATGTATGCTGTTTATGGCGTGATCCAAAGCACAATATTTCTGTTGTATTTTGTATCTAGATGTTCCCCAAGAGCCTCATGCTCTCATCGGTGGGACTTTTGGAAGGGTTCAGGTATGAGGAAACTGTATCTGACTAGCTGGTAGGAGATGGGGCCCGGTTGGAAGAGATGGGCCACTGGGGGCATGACTTGGAAGGATGTATCTCCCTCTTTGGCTCCTTTTCTTTTCTGTCTGCTTTGCACCATCATATCCTAAGCAGTTTTTTCTCTCCAGAATATTTGCCATGTTGCTGAACTTTTCAACTGTGAGCCAATGTAAGTCTCTCCTCCTTTAAACTGTATTTCAACTGTGAGCCAATATGTCTCTCCTCCTTTAAATTGTATTTGTTCTAGCAAGGAGGAATGTGGCTGAGACAATTCCAAAGGGTGAGGTGGGATTCATCTTGTTCAGATCACTGACTGAGAAGTTGACTGAGTAAGAGAGGTGAGGACTAGCTGAAAGGGATTTGGGAAGGAGAAGCAATACTGAGGATAATGTAAAATATTTTAGGGGAAGGATAAAGGCAAATCACACAAGGGAAGGATGGGCAGAGAGTCAGGGGCTGCTACCTGGAGAGCAACAATGGGGTCAGCAATACATTCACTGTAACTAATGACAGGAAGCACACATGACTTTTCTGGGTTATTTGAAACATGGTGGTATTCCTGTCTTTATGTTGGGAACTGGAATTAGATATGGGCTTGGCAGATACAAGTGAAACACATATAAAGCTCAAGCATTTTACCTTGAAAGATACTCTCATGTGAAAAAAGTAATTCAGCCTATACCCTCCAAGGTGACTCCTGGGAAACCACAGATAGAGGTGATCAGACCTGTTTGAACAGATGGACTTGGTGGGTCTTGACATAATTTTAGGTATTGGGATGCCTGGGAATCTCATACCAGTCATCTGCAGAATTAATGAATTATGAAATAGGATGGTCTTAGAGTCACCAAGTAGATAAAGAGAGGTGCCTCTATTTAAGGAGAGTCACTTTGAAACCCTAGGGAAGCAGGAGCATGGATAAATTCCCAACTAGCTTGAAAGAGCAAGGCTGGACTTGGGGACTATGTCACCTGTGGAACTGAGTCAGGACACGTGTCTCTTTTCACTCAGTACTCTGCAGCACTGAGTCATCTGTAGGGTTCTCAAGTTCATGATGTTTTTAGAGCATTGGGAGGAATACACACTAGTGAGGAATCAATCTGTATGTTGTAAGTTACAGAAACAATATCTCCAAATGTCCTTAGTGGAAAACAAAAACTCACCAAAAAGGGGGATTTCTCGACCTGCCAGTAAGATTCTTCAAGTTTACTAGTTTTTAGTATAACTAGATGGAAGTGTTAGACATCAGATTTTCCTCTCTCCTATCTTCTCTTCATCCTTCTTTCCTTTTCCTTTTCTCTGCATTTGTTCTGTTAGGCAGCCTCTTCCCAATTAGCTTACAAAGAAACTTTGAACTTCAAAATTACATCGTCTTGAGATCTTGCAAGCAGACTAACCCTTTTCCAGCATCTATTTTGGCTCTGATCAGCCACAAGCTCACCCGTGGAGAAATTACTGGACTAATTAATGGGACAGAGATGCTGATTGCACAGCCTGCACCACATTGTTACACTGTAGCTGATGAGACAGGCTCCTGCCTGCTTTGATAGCTCCAATGTGTTGAAGAGGGACAATCCTCAAAAGCAACTCAGTCAGAGACTTGTTACTGTTGGATGGAAACTTTCTCTCATTTCCTCTAAGCCAGTGTTTTTTGGAGTGTGATCTGCAGACACCAGCGTCAGTATTAGCTATGAGCCTGAACCTTTCTGGGCTCCAACCCAGACTCATGGTCAGGATTTCTGAGAGCTAGGTACAGGAATCTGCATTTTTACAGCCTTCTGGGTGATTTTACACTCAAATGTTTGAGTGCCATTCTTCCATTTGGCAAGTCAGTATTACAGCACAGTGTCTAGCTTCTTCCTTGGACTGTTTTCTAATATGTAGTCAGAGCTGCAGGAAGATATGATTTATATATGCTTAGGTGAGATCTTTGTCCCTGACTACCAAGTCAAGGGGCCCAAGAAGCTCCTTACTTCAAAGATGTTAACCATCCCCTACTATGTATTTTATCCTTTCATCTTGATAACTGAGAAACAGTATTTTCCTTTTTCATTTTTTAGTATTCTTGTCTGTTAGTTAACAAATATCACTTAGAAACCCATTTTATAAACATTTAAACTGGTTTACCTTAAGCCTATTTACATAATTCTGTGAGATGCATGGAAAGAGAGCCAGTGTGTTACTTTTCTGTGGCTAACTACATGGAAAACCCACTTTCTAAGATAATTACCACTTCAGTGTTCCCCACACAGTTGGAATGCACTGTGAAGAAATGCGACTTCTGGGCCCAGGGCCACTGAAGTGTGGAAAGAATTCACTTTCTACCTGGAAAAAGGAAGGGGCACACTTTGTGGGAAGCCTCTTTGCTTATATCCATAATTTGCATAAAGGTTGTGGCCTAGTGGCTTCAGGTGCAGGGAGGGGGCTCAACTGGGAACAAAAGGAGCCCTTTCAAGTCCACTGAGGTGGAGCATCCCTGTGGAGGAATTACTGGCCTCACACCAGCAACACTGGAAATGTAAATCACTCTTGCTGAAGACCCCATCAGAGAGAGCTATAACTCCTTATGGAAACCAGCAGGGCTTTTTAAAGGGGAAACTCTGCTTTCTTAGGCACTAGTAGTGAAGAACTTTGTGTTTAAGTCACTTGAAAGCTTGCACATGCACAAGGAAGGAACACTCAGCATTCTCAAGGAGTGAGCCACTCTCTTCCTCCCGGTCTTTTGTTTTCTTTGTTAATCTAGACTTTATATACCTGTTTCCCACTTTTTTTCCCCCATCAGATAAATGTTGTCTTTTCTCTTGGATCTTCTAGTTGCTAATGATCCTAACTCCAGTCCTAATAAGACCCAGGTTGTCATTGATACCCAGTTCACAGGCTGCATGCTGTACTAACACTGCATGGATAGCCATGTTATGTTTATTTTATACCTGCCATTATGCCAGGAAGTGGCTGGGTGTTGGTGATACAAAGATGAACACAGTACTAGCTTTACAGTGCCCTGCATGGGTTGGGGCACAGAGGTAATAGTTATACTGCTGGGCCCTGTGATGCTGTGGTAACCTGTGCTCTGCACCAGGGTGAGTGGACAGTGAGACTTTCTTCTCTGAGGTAGAGGTAATGAACTATTGTAGGTAGTTTCACCAAGTGGGCGCCCAGCCTGTGAGGGCTGAAGAACTCTCCTGTAGCTAGGGTTGCTGGGACTCATGGTGATGTTCCCTCTGTCATTAACCTTGAAAGGTAGATATTTCTTTTTTTGTGGAGGAGATGAGTTGTAGGTTTCTCTACTCACCCATATTGGATCTTCATAGTTGATTGTTGGTTTGTTTTCTCCTCACATTTTGAGGTCATGTTCCCACCTGAAATGCTGAAAAAAATATTAGCCCAGATGGCCACTGGCTCAATGTCAACTCATTCTTCCTTCTGGGGCTGTCTACATGGAACCCACATCCATGTCTCTTATGAGTTCGGTCCAGTCCCTGATGACCTTTCTGGAAATGCACTGCTTCTGTGCCTATTTTACAAAATCCATCTTTTCATCTTTGTGCCTGTTCCTGCAAGTCAACTTTTCTTTGGATGTATGCCAAGGCATGCTGACTCTGCCTTTTTCTAGCTGTGTGGCATTGGGCTAAGTACTTAATTTATTCAAATTTCATTTCTTAATCTGTATAATGAATGTAGTAACAGTATTTATATAGTACATGAATTAAGGAAGATAATGCACAATATTTGCTATGTTTTAGTAATAATCATTATTTGTGCCTTTTGAGATAGTCATTACTATTATTTTCTAGTGATTATTAAGCTATAATCATTAGTATTAATGACCTGATGATATCAGATAAAAATATTAGTATATTAGTAACTAAGTTAATGTATGAGGCTTGTAGTAAACAAAAACAACCTTTAGGAAACACAGCAGTGCTGATAATCAGATAGCACTTATAGTCCGGTGAAATGTGAGTACTAATGGCTTATGTTTTTGCGGGGTTGTGGCTATAATGAATTTTATTGGTAAACCACAATTATGTGTTGAATGTGGTTGAGAATGAAGAACTACTTCTGGAAAAAACTTTGAGTTTTCTTTAGTTAAGTTCAAGTGTCCAAACTTTTGAGCTATCTTTTGGCAAAACTTGGGAGCTTCTATTACCTCTTCAATGGTGCAATGCTCTGTAACATTAGAAGGTAACCCACAACAGATAGTAAAAGATACGTAAAATTGCTCTATCACCACTGCCCCCATCCTCAACAGTGGTCAACAGGATCTCCTACTTTTCTTTCTTCTCTTCCTTCATCACTAACATCACTGTTGTCATGACCACCACCACTCTCTTCCTCCTCTCCATGTTTCTTATTTTGGTAAGATTTCCTATTATTAGAAAAAAATACCTGACACCTGGGACTTAAGTAGAGGTTTATTTTGGCTTACAGTTTCAGAGGTTGTAGTCCATGATCTAAACTAGGAACGTTGTGGCGGAAGGTCATGTTGGTACAAAACTGTTCAGTTCATGGCTGTCAGGAAAAGACTGCCAGAGAGAGCTATATCCTGCAGAGGTCTGCTCCCATTGACAAACTCCTCCAGCTGGGCCCTGCCTCCTAATAGCACAGTCATCAGTGGATGAACATCAATGCATTAACCCATGTATAACTACAGTACTCACATAATCTAATCATTTCTCTAGCAGTTAGTTTGTTAGTTTCTCTATCTCTCTCTCTCTCTGTCTCAGTCTCTCTTTGGATCAGGACTTTTACACTGAACTATACCCCAAGCATTTTATTATTATTTTTTATTTGGAGACAAGTTCTTGCTATGTCAATAAGCTGAGGCTTAAATTTGCCTCAATTTCCTAGGTATTTGAATTATAGATGTGCATTACTATGCCTGGCATCAGGAGTCTTAGCTCAGTCAATCTGACAATCAGTGGTCTTCTTCCTTCTTTTCCCTCTCTTCCTTTTCCTTCTTCTGTCCATCTGGTCCACTTTTGTCACTAGATGCTTTCGCCCACCCCACCCTCTAATTAGAAAAGAGATGGAAATTTATTAACTTTTTAAAGTGGTGTGGTGTCTTTATGGCACATAGAACTCTGAGACATTTTATTGAAATAATTCTTCACCTTCAAAAATATTTCTAAAAGGAAGTATTTATATCTTGTAATAGTGATTTTACCTATCATCCCTAGATACTTCCAGCCTTTTTGTAATTCCTCCTCATTTACTCCTCACCTCATTCTCTTTTCCCCAAAGTAACCACTGATATACTTTCTGCTACTAAATATTAGTTTCTTTCTTTTTATGCAAAATATAGTGAATTTTCATAACCAAATAACAAAAGAATATCAAGTTATTATACCATATCATTGTCTTCTAAGTAATTACTCAATATAAGACATAAACTAAAGAGTCATACAAAAGAGAGACAAATAATAACACAAGCTTCCTTTTTAAAAACTAAGATAAGCTATAAGTATAAATAAAACAAATTAGCATGTACAATGAAATATAATGTATTTGCAATCAGATAGAATATAACTTTCTTTTCTTATCTTGCTTAACTCAGCATATTATTTTGAAATTTTTCAACATATATGTGTTACATATATTGATAATTCATTACTTTTTACTGCTGTGGACCATTCCACTATATGAGTCTGGACATTTGGATAATCTGCAGTTTTGGACCATTACAAATAATTCTGTGATTGTATCTATGCAAATCTTTGTAATGCTTTACATTTTCATTGGCATTCTTTTTTTAAAAAATCATTTCTAGTATTTCCTTTTTAGTGGTTGAGTACTACTCCACCATATATATATATATATATATATATATATATATATATATATATATATACCATATTTTCTTTATTCATTCATCAGTTGGTGGACATATAGATCACTTCCAAGATTTAGTTATGATGAATTGTGGTACTATAAACATGAGTATGCATGTATCACTGTAATGTGATCTCTTTAAGTCTTTCAGGAAGATACCTAGAAGGAGAATAAGTAGGTCAAATGGTGTAATGGTTGATACACTGTGTCAAATTGAAAAGCTCAGAATTTTGAGAGGCTGAGCAGGGGGCCAGGGTCCTCAACATCTTTATTCTGTGCAAGAGGAGAGAACGAAGATTGTATGTGCTATACCTGCCTTTAGAGGGAGTAGCCTGCTTAAAATGTAAGGGAGGAAGAGAGGCTTACTCTCCCTGCCTTTTGCTCTTGCTACCTTTGCTGTTTTCTGCCACCTTGCATTGCTGTACCATCCTGTTTTGAAGCCAGTTGATTATGGACTGAAACCTCCACAAACTGTGAGCTAAGCAAATCTTTTTTCCCTTAATTTTGGGTGTTGGGTATTTTGTCCCCAGCCACAATAGAAAAGTAACCAATACAAATGGCTATGTTGTTTTTCTTTTCACTGCTAATGTATGAGAGTCCAAGTTCTTCCACATCCTTGTCAAGACTTAGAATAATTTAAATTTTAGATATTCTGATAGATGTATAATGGTATCTCACTGCCTTTATCATTTGTATCTCTCTAATGACTAATGCTGTTGAGCATCTTTTCATGAGCTTAATTTCCATCTATATGTCTTCTTTGACAAATATCTATTCAAATCTTTCATTTAGTTTTTAAAATGAGTTTTTTAAAAATTAGTGAGTTTTGAGGATTTTTGATATATTCTGGATGTATCCTTTTATGAAACATTATATTTGATTTGCAAATATTTCACCCATTCTGTGGCTTGTATTTTCATTTTCTTAACTATTTGTTTTGAAGAACAGAAGTTTTCAATTTCAGTGAAGACTACTTACCAGTTTACTCTTATGTTTTATGCTTTTGCTATAGTATTCAAGAAATTTTTGCTTATCTCAATGTCACAAAAATTTCACCTATTTTTTCTAATGTTTTATAGCTATGCTTAGAATTACCTTGAATTTTTTTTATACTGTATGAGACATAGGTCAAAACTTATTCTGTTTTGTTAATGTTAGTTTCTGTATATGGCAATACAATTGTCCCTGTCACTGAAAAGACTACCTTTCTCAACTGAATCCTTGTAAAAATCATTAAAAATCAGTTTTTAAAACATGTAGATTTATTTCCTATTCTTTTTCATCATTCTATTGTCTGCATTTACAGCAGTGCATTGGCTTAATTATTTTGACTTTATAATACATCTCAAAATTAGGTAGTGTTAGTCCTCCTTTAACTTTAGCTACCTTTTTCAATGCTGCTTTGGTTCTTTCAGGCCCTAGAATGTGTGCATATAAATTATAGAATCAGTTTGTCAATTCATACATAAAAAGCCTGCTGAGGTTTTGAATGGAATTGCATTGGAACTATTGATAAATACTGGGTGAATTGACATCATATATATCTTGAATTTACTGACTCACAACACTGTTTCCATTTATTTCTCTCAGCAATGTTTTGTAGCTTTCTGTGTATAGATTTTCCACATATTTTTAAATTATTCTTTAAGTATTTATTTCTTGGTGGCATTATAGATGATGTAAGTGCTGAATTTCTCATTACTGGTATATCAAAATACACGTTTGTTGTTGATCTTCTACACTATAACCATACCAGAGTAGGAATTCCTCAAAAAAATAGGATTAGAGGTTCCATTTGACCTAGCTATTCTCCTTCTGGGTATTTTCTCAAAAGAATTGAAGACATCATACCACAGTGATATATGTGCACCCATGTTTGTAGCTGCACAACTTACAACTAAATCTTGGAAACAACCTAAATGACCATCAACTGGGAAATGTATAAAAAATTGTATTTTTGTACAATGAGTACCATTCAGCCATAAAGAAGGACAAACTAGAGGCTTTTATAGGTAAATGAATGCAACTGGAGTCCATACTCATAAGTGACATAAATCAGGCTCACATGTGCAAGAACTGTATTGTCTCCCTGGTATAAGAAACTGAAAGAAAATAAGATCTCAAAGTTACAATAGGTATAGTGAAAGTGAAAAAAACTGCTCAAAGGGAAATTATATTGTTTGACCAATTTTGCATGCCTGTATCCGGTAGCCTGAATAACTATTTTGAGGATAACACTATGCAATATAACAACTATTGTTAAATTCCTCTAGTCTTGTTTTGAAATCTTGCCATTTTTGTCATTTGCTTTCTGTTGTAATTGTTTTTCTTTGTTTGTTTGATTGATTTTTGATTTTTTTCTTTTATTTTTTTAAAAATTTATTTAAAGAGAAAAGAAAAACAGACAAAAGGGTAGCAATACAGAATTCCAAAGTAAAATAAGAAAAAAAAACACAAAAAAAATCACTAGTTCATAAATTACATACTGTCATCTTAGAAATAGTTGTTCAAGTTACAAAATTAAAACATACAAAGTAGACATTCAAACCATGAGACTGCAAACAGTTCTGCTCAATGATCTAACAAAAACTTAGTAATATGGTCATCTATCTTACACACTTAAACATACATGCAATTATATCTTTTAGAGCACTTTCTTTTCATCTCTTTTTACAATAGCAATTACATATTTTGGATTTTATTACTCCTAGAGTAATTAATACTTTTTACACTAGAGACAATATGATACTTATAAATATAATTCCTATTTATTTCACTTATGAGAATAGTCTCAGGTTGCCTTCATTTACCTATGAAGGCCTCAAGATCATCCTTTTTTATAGCTGAGTAATATTCCATTGTATAAAAATGCCACATCTGATATCAATTGCAAGATGGCTGAGTGGTGTCACGATAAGAGCTTCTCTGAGGAAAAAAAATAAAAACAACTCAGACACTGGAATCTGGCAACATGGAGAAAGCCAGACAAAAGGAGAGGAATTCTCACAACCCAGTAAGAAAAAGGAAAAAGGAAAAGAAAAAAAAAGAAAAAAGAAAGAAGAAAAGGAAACATGGATAGAGGGCTGGAGCTGGGCAAGCCCCTATCACTGTACCGGTGCACTTAAAGTCAGGTGACTCACGATCGAGCTGAGATCACAGCCCTGCTGAGAGCAGGGGTTGGTGAGCTCCAGACCCTCGGCTGGAGGAGGCGCTGAGACAGGGAGTGGAAACAGCCAGTCAAGCTTCACGAACTTTGGTGAGTGAGGAGAACTGGAATCCTCAAACTGGGAGGACTGGTTGGGTGACATTTTGGAGTTGGGCAGGGCTGGCTTGAATCAAAACCCAAGGCAGCGTCCACTGATGACTCCTATTCCTAGTCCAAAGCAGATTGGTGGGATCCACTCGGGCAGGCACATCCCTGGTTGAAACCCAATAGCCAGGGATGAAGCTTTTCTGGGCCAGTGGCATCCCTGGGGCACACACAAACTTGTTGAAGTATAAACTGCTTGACTGGTGTAGGGGAAGGAGCCAGCTCTCAGTGTGCAACTCACAGATCCACAGGGAACTGGGGGGAGGTACTTCCCTAGCAAGTGTGCTGAAGAAAAATTGTAAGCAATAGGAAAGGCCTAGAGACCTCCACCACCCACCTGTCTGAAGGGGACCGAAAACATGACAAGACAGAGAAAGAGCAAAAGGTCCTCAACTGTGGAACCAGGGAAAGTGAGTCCAACAGAGGTAAATGCAGAGAAGGTTGAGAGCAGCAAACCTGTAATGTTAGAGACAGCCTTATCAGAAAAAAAGAAATACATCCATGACCTCATCGTCAAATTTAAATCTGAAATTCTAACTCAGGTGAAGCAAGATATAAGAAGATTAATAAAAGAAGCCCTGGGTAATCCTCAAGTAGGAACAAATGAAAGAATAGAGGAACCCAGAGAAAGGAGAGAAGCCTTTGATGAAGAATATAAACAAAATCTAGAATATATGAAACAGATCCAAAGAGAATATCAGGAAATTAAAAACTCCATTGAAACCTGGCAAAACCTTTAACAGAAACTAAAGACAAACATTCAAAACTTGAAGATAGATTTGCAAAATATCATCATGAAAAAAAGGATCTCTTAAAAATAACAAGGAACCAGGAAGCAATGATACAAAGGCTAGAAGATGACAAGAGGATTTATAACCTAAGAATAAAATATGTGAATGAAGATGCAGCAAAAAATACAAATGAAATAAAAAGTCTATTCACAGAAATAATTAAGGAAAACTTCCCAAACCTAGGTAATGGAAGTGAAGTTCAGATAAATGAGGCATATAGAACTCCAGCCAGCTACAACCAAAATAGATCTACACCCAGAGATACAATAATCAGGATCCCAGAAATCCATCACAAGAACAGAATATAAAAGTGGTCAGAGAAAAGAAACAGATTACCTATAAAGGAAAACTCATCAAAATCACAGCAGACTTCTCAATGCAAACCATCAAATCATGAAGAACTTGGAGTGAAATATTCCAAGCCCTGAAAGCAAATAACCTCCAACCCAGAATGATGTACCCTGCAAAACTGTCTCTCAAAATTAATGGAGAGACAAGATGTTTCCACGACAAAGAGGAACTGGGGGAGTTTGTGACCACCAATCCAACCCTGCAAACAATACTGAAGGACATTCTAGAGTGAGAGAAGAAAATCACAAGGGTTCCAGGAATAATGGCAGAAAGGCCTCAAAGAAAGTGGAATGAAGGATAAAAGTAAACAAATAACAACAGAAAAATAACATGGCAGAGATAAGACAGAGAAGATTGGTTATATCACTGTTTTATCTTGACTGATTTTATTTGAATCTGGTATGCTTGAGAGTGTCGAGTCTGAGAGTAGGGGCAACTACTCTGAAGATGACAGGATTCAATAGGATACCCATTCTGGTTTGAATGTTAACTGCCTTTGAAATCCTATAATGTCTCCAATGTTTAGATTTTATTAATAGTGTAAAGCAATGCTGTTTATATTATATTTGATGATATAGACAGTTTTATTGAAAATAACAAGAGACATCATAGTGACTACCGTAGATTACCTAGTGTTGTGTTTTTGTATGTTCTTTTCATTTCGTGTTTATCTAGGAATTTGTATTGCTGACTTGTTTTGATTTGTTTCTCCCTCTAATACAGAAAGGCTAGGTATATGTGTAGAGACTTATACATGTTAAAACTTCTAAGTAGTTTATGAGAATGGATTATAGTTATTGTAAAGGAAAAAAAAAGGAAAAGAGAGTATTCTAAAGGATATAACTGTATGTATGTTTGAGTGTGTGGAATTAATAACCATATTGCTAAAGTTTTAGTTGGATGGATGAACAAAACTGATTGCAGTCTCACTGTTTGGATGTCTACTTTGTGGACTTTACTTTTGTAACTTGAACAACTGCATCTAAGAGGAAAGTATGTAATTATCAACTAGTGATTTTTACTGGTTAATATTTTTGGTTTTTTTTCTTTTATTTGTTTTGTTTTTGAGATTTTGTATTGTTTCTACCCTCTTTCTGTTTCAAAATTTTTTCTTTAAATAAAAAAAATTGTTTAAAAATGCAAGAGGAGAAAAAGAAAGTGCTCTAAAAGAGATAACTGTATGTATACTTAAGTGTGTAGGATTGATAACCATGTTACTAAGTTTTTGTTGGATTGGTGAACAGAACTGTTTGCAGCCTCACTGTTTGAGTGTCCACTTTGTATGCTTTAATTTTGTAACCTGAACAACTATATCCAAGAAGGCAATATGTAATGTATCAAATAGTGATTTCTTACTGTTTATATTTTTTGAAATTCTGTATTGTTTCTACCCTTTTTTCTGTTTTGCTTCCCCCCTCTTTAAATAAACTTTAAAAAAATTTTAAAAATGCCACATTTTTTTCATCCACTCTGCAGTAGATGGGCATCTTGGTTGTTTCCAAGATTTAGCTATTACAAATCGTGCTGCTATGAACATGGGTGCACATATATCACTGTGATATGAACTTTTCACTTCTTCTAGGAAAATACCCAGGAGGGGGATAGCTGGACTGAATGGTGCTTCCAATCCTAGTCTTCTGAGAATTCTTCATACTGATTTCCATAGTGGTTGCACCAGTCTAGACTCCCACCAAAAGTGGAGCAGTATTGCTTTTTCCCCACAGCCTCGGCAACATTGTTATCAGTTGATTTCTAGATGGCAGCTATTCTTTCTGGGGTGAGATGAAATCTAAATGCTGTTTTAACTTGCATTTCTTGGATGACCAGTGATGGTGAACATTTCTTCATGTATTTATTTGGCAGTTGTATATCTTCATCTGAGAATTGTGTGTTCATCTCAGATGCCCATTTTGGGAGAGGGTATTTGAATTTAGGGGCTTGATATTTTTCAGTTCTTTATATGTTCTGGATATAAGTCCTTTGTCTGAAGGGTTGCTGGCTAAAATCCCTTCCCATTCTGTGGGTTGTCTTTTCACTCTGTTGGTGACTTCTTTTGATGTGCAGAAACTTTTCAATAATATGAGATCCCAGTTGTTGATTCTTTGAAGTGTTTTCTGTGCAGTTTGCATTTTGTTTATGAATTCTCTGCCTATTCCTATGTCTCCAAGACTTCTGCCTTCCTTGTCTTCAATGAGATTCAGTGTTTCTGTTTTAATATTTAGGTCTTTGATCCATTTAGACTTTAATTGTGTGTATGGTGATAGGCATGGATGTAGTTTCATTCTTCAGCATGTGGAGAGCCAATTTTTTCAACACCACTTATTAAAGAGGCTGTCCTTCTTCCAGTGGACATATTTAGCCCCTTTGTCAAATATCAGGTGGCTGAGGATCTTTGTAATTGTGCTTGTATCTTCTAATCTGTTCCATTGATCCTCAGATCTATTTGTTTGCCAGTATCATGCTGATTTTATCACTGTGGCTTTGTAGTATAGTTTCAAGTCAGGAATTGAGATGCCTCCTGCCTTGCCTTTGTTTGCCAGAATTGCTTTTGCTAGTCTAGATTTCTTCTGTTTCCAAATGAATTTTAGGAGTGTTTTCTCTAGATCTGTGAGATATGTCAATGGTATTTTGATTGGGATTGCATTAAATCTGTATAACAGTTTCAGGACTATGGCCATTTTCACAATGTTGGTTCTTCCTACCCAAGATCAAGGAATATCCTTCCATGTTCTGATATCCTCTTCAATCTCCTTTTTTAGCCTAGCATAATTTTCAGCACATAGGTCTTTTACATTCTTAGTTAGGTTGATTCTTAAGTGTTTCATTGTTTTAGCTGCTATTGTGTAAGGCAATATTTCCATAATTTCTCTCTCAGTGATTTTTTTGTTTGTGTAGAGAAATGCTATTGATTTTTGAGCATTAACTTTCTATCTAGCTACACTGCTGAATTTATTACCTCTACTAGTCTTTTAATGAAGTTTTTTGAGTCTTCCATATAGAGTGTCATGTCATTTGCAAATAGTGATAATTTAACTTCTTCCTTTCCTATCTTTATTCCTTTTATTTCTCTCTCTCCTATCTGGTTGCATGGGCTAGTATTTTCAGAACTATATTAAAGAGAGTGGTGATAGTGGACATCCTTGTCTTGTTCCTGATTTTAGAGTGAAAGCTTTCAGTTTTTGTCCATTTAGTATTATGTTGGCTGTTGGTTTGTCATAGATGGCATTTATGACATTAAAGTAGATACCATGTATTCTGAGTTTCTAAAGGGTTTTTATCATGAACATATGTTGGATTTTATTGAAAGCTTTTTCTGCATCTATTGAGATGATCATGTGGTTTTTGTTTTTGGCTCTACTGATATGGTGTGTTACATTTATTGATTTGCATATGTTAAACCATCCCTGCATTCCTGGAATGAATCTCACTTGGTCATAATGTATAATCTTCTTGATGATTTGCTGCGTTCTATTTGCCAGTATTTTATTGAGAATATTTGCATCAAGGTTCATTAATGAGACTGTCCTATAGTTCTCCTTTTTGGTTGGGTCATTCTCTGGTTTTGGTATGTGGGTTATACTTGCCTCTAGGAATTATTTAGGGAGGATTGCCTTTTTTTCAATTTCTTTGAAGAGTGTAAGGAGTATTGGTGTCAAAT
Source organism: Hydrochoerus hydrochaeris (assembly GCA_004027455.1). NCBI lineage: Eukaryota > Metazoa > Chordata > Mammalia > Rodentia > Hydrochaeridae > Hydrochoerus > Hydrochoerus hydrochaeris. The sequence goes on along the minus strand of PVLA01003246.1, from coordinate 50,746 downwards.
CTTCTCTAAATTTCTTGTAGAATTCAGCTCTGAACCCATCAGGACTTTGGGTTTTCTTTGTTGGTAAATTTTTAATTACATTTTGAATTTCAGTAGCTGGTTATTTAAAATTGCTATATCTTCTTGGTTGAGCTTTAGTAGCTCATATTTTTCTAGGAATCTTTCCATTTCATCTGTGTTTTCCACTTTATGTCAGTAGAGATTTTGAAAGTGGGTATTCATGATTTTTTGAATTTCCATGGGATCTGTACTAATTTCCCCCCCTTTCAGTTCTGATTGCATGAATTTGGGTTTTTTCTTTCTTTTTCTTGATAAGGTTAGCTAAAGATTTGTCAATTTTGTTATTCTCTCAAAACACCAGATTTTAATTCATTAATTCTTTGTATTTTTTTTTTAGTTTAAATTGCATTGATTTCTGCTCTAATCTTTACTATTTCTTCTCTTTTATGAGGTTTGGGTTTAACTTGATTTTCTTTTTCTAGAAGCTTGAGATGAAGCATTAGGTTGTTTATTTGTGCTTTTTCTGTTTTTTTGATATGACAGTTTATTGCGATATATTTTCTTCTTAAGATCACTTTCATTGTATCTCACATATTGCAGCATGTTTTTTCTGCATTTTCATTGAATTGTATGTATCACTTTATTTCTTCTTTAATTTCATCTGTAGCCCAGTGGTTGTTCAGAAGGTTTTTATTTAATTTCCATATATTTATGCAGGTTTTACAATTTCTTTTGTCATTAATTTCCAGTATTAGTGCACTATGGTCAGATACTTCACATGGGATAATTTCAATAACTTTGCACTTACTTAAGAATGTTTTATGAGATAATATATGGTCTATTTTGGAGAATGTCCCATGCACAGCTGAGAAGAATGTGTATTCTGATGTGGTTGAGTGGAACACTGTACACATCTACCAAGTCCAAATGCTCACAGGTATGATTCATTTCTATTATTTCTTTGCCTACTTTTTGTCTAGTTGATCTATTTCTTTGTGACAATAGAGTATTAAGGTCCCCTGTTATAACTGTGTTCTGTTTATTTGGTTTTTCATGTCTGTTAGTACCTGTTTTATATAGTTGGGTGCTCCTGTATTTGGTGCATATATATTTATAATTGTTAGTTTTTCCTCTTGAATTTTTTCACTAATGACTGTGAAGTGACCTTCTTTATCTCTTTAATCATTTTAGATTTGAAGTTCACATTGTCTACAAATAGCATAGTTACTCCTGCTTTTTTCTGGCTTCCTGTTGCATGGAATACTGTTTTCCATCCTTTGACTTTTAATCTATGAGTTTCCTTTTGGGTCAGATGTGTTTCTTGTATACAGAATATTGTGGGATCATGTTTCCTGATACATTGTGTCAATCCATTTCATTTTGTAGGTGAATTGAAGATATTTACATTTATGGATATCACTGATATGTACTGGCTTGACTTTGCCATGTTATATTTCATTTGTTTGCTTTCTGCTTTTCCCATTTAATTGCCTGTCATACTTGGTGATTTCTTTCTGTTGTTCTGGAGACTGTGGTCATTTTATCTCTCTAGTTTGTCCTTCAACACTTTCTAGGGTTGGTTTGGTGGATGTGAATTTCTTCAGTTGTTCCTTGTTATGTAAGTGTCTTGTTTCTCCATTAAATTTGAATGAAAGTTTTGCTGGGTACATCAGTCTGGGTTGAAAGTTGTTTTCTTTTAGGACTTGAAATACCTCACTCCAAGCTTGTCTTGATTTGAGAGTTTGTGCTGAAAATTTTGCTGTGATACTAATGGGCTTTCCTTGATAGGTGAGCTGTGTGTTTTCTCTAACAACTTTTAGGATTCTGTTTTTATACCGCATGTCTGGGATCTTAATTATTATATGTCTGGGTGTAGATTTATGTTGTTTGTGACTATTTGGCTTTCTATGTGCCTCACTTATCTGCATATCACATTTTTTACCCATGTTTGGGAAATTTTCTTCTATTACTTCTGTGAATATTTTAGTTATGTCATTTGCCTTTTCTCCTGCATCTTCACTAATGTCTGTCAACATTATATTATTTCTCTTGTCATCATCATCAATCTGTTGGATTTTCATTTCATGCTGCTTTGTTATTTTTCAAAGTTCTGTCCTTTCATGATCACTAATTGTAATCCTGTCCTCAAGGTCTGAAATCCTATCCTCAGCTTCATTTAAACAGTTTTGGCAACTTTCAATAGAAAATTTTGTTGATTGGATGTCTCTTTGAGTTTGTTTCATGAATTCTGCTTGTTTTCTATATTGTTCTTTCAAGGTTTCAATCAGTTTCCCATGCTCCTGTACTTTTTTCTCTATTTCCCCTTTAGCTGTGTTGAGCAACTCCTTTATTAAGGTTGTTATTTCTGTCTTTACATGGGAGAATACTTCTAATTTGGTTTCCTCTATAGCCTCATGGGTTTTTTTTTTTTATTTCACTTGCTATCTTTTTCAGAGAGTTCCAGTGTGTTACTTTTGAAGTCCTCTATTTCAATTTCTTCTGTACTTGCTTCTGGTGGACTAGATGTTTGAGACTGCATTTTGCTTTTTTGTTTTGCCATTTTCCCCTTTCAGATTAATATTTGGTCCTTCAATCCCAACAGTGTTAACTGTTGGTAGTGTGTATCTTGGGGTCCTAATATAAAGTTGCTGTTTGTCCTTTGCTGGGTCCCACAATCAAGAGGTTGGTCAGTCACCTGAATTTCCCCTGCAGGACCTGTTGGGTGAGTCCTATGTTCTTCCTAGGCTTACAAACCTAGGAGTGCTGATGGAAATCAACTCCTAGTTTCTATTGTTGCTGTGTCTTCAGGTTGCTCAGAGTCACCAGATCTCCCTGTTTGTAGTGTTTGTCTCAGGTAGGACCCTACTGTGTCTCTGGGTGTCCTACAGGACTCCTTGATTTTCTCTAGGTTGGGAGAGGCCTTGTTGGTACCCTCCTCAAGCTACCTGATATTCTTTGTGGAGGAAGGACTCACCCATCCACTTGCCAAGCTTGCCTATAGCTTACTTCTGGAGGGGATGTCTCTGTTGCCACTGAAGGTGGCAAACTCTATTCCTATTTTAGGGGCAAACTCACCTCACTGATGGAATCCTCTGAGTTCTTACTGAGTCTCTCCTCAATACTGCATGTTTAATCTGCTGCAGTCCAAGCTTCTGGTGGGAGGTGTGGGAGCCTAAGATCAACAGCAGTACTAGGTCCAGGAGGTGGGGGGATCCCTGGTGGCAGCAGTGGGACTGTGGGGGCCCTTGTCACCAGTTGGAGTTCCTAGGTCCTGAGGTGGGTGGCCAGCAATGTAGGACATGGGAGGGGCTGGCTTCTGGTCCGGGCCTGTGCATACCTCTGGTTGAAGTTCCCGGGTCCCATGACATGGTCTGTGGAGATGAAAGGAGCCACAGGAGGGACCCAGGTTTAGCCCAGCCCCATGCATGCCTCTGGCTGGAGTTCCCAGGTCCCTCAACGTCCTTTTTTTCTTTTTAAAATGAAAAAAAATTAAACAAAATTTTGTACCCATATTCATGAGGGGTTTGGGAGTATACGTTTTTTTGGTAACGAGTTTGCTAGCTTTTCAATTAAGATAATATTAGCCTCATAAAAAAAAGTTGTGAAATAATCTGTTCTTAGTTTCCTGGTAAAGTTTGCAGAGATTTTCTATTTTTTCTTTACATTTTTGGTAGGACCTATCATTAAAGATATTTGTGTGTGTGTGTGTGTGTGTGTGTGCGCACGTGTGTGTGTTTGTGTGCACATGCACATGACTCTAGTCATCTTTTCTGTGGAGTTTATGGGGTCTTCTATTTAGAATATCATGTCTTCTGCAAATAATGATAATTTAACTTCCTCCTTTCCTATCCTTATTCCTCTTATTTCTCTCTGTTGTCTAATTGCTCTAACTTTTCCAGAACTGTGTTGAATAGGAGAAGTCATAGTGTACATGTTTGCCTTATTCCTGATTTTAGAGTGAAAGCTTTCAGGTTTTTTTTTCTATTTAGTATGATATTGGCTGTTAGATTGTCATAGATGGCTTGTATCATACTGAGATATGGATAGATTTCTTGCATTTTCTTGTGTTAACTCTGGGTGACCATCATGAAAATAATATAAATTCCATGTCCTGTATCTAATTGCTCTCCTCTCAACCCCTTACTACAATACCCTGTATTTCAATTTTCTCTAGAATTTTTATCATGAATGAGTGTTGGACTTTACCAAAGGGTTTTCTGCCATCTATTGAGATGACCATGTGGTTTTTGTTTTTGGCTCTATTGATGTGGGGTATTACATTTATTGATTTGCATATGTTAAATCATCCCTGAATTCCTGGAATGAACCCCACCTGGTCATGGTGTATAATCTTTTTGATGATTTGCTGCATTCTATTTGCCAGTATTTTGTTGAGAATCTTTGCATCAATGTTCATTAGTGAGATTGGCCTATAGTTCTCTTTTTTGGTTGCATCTTTCTCTGGTTTTGGTATCAGAGTAATACTTGCCTCCAGGAATGATTTAGGGAGGATTGCTTTCTTTTTAATTTCATTGAAGAGTTTAAGGAGTATTGGCATCAAATCTTCTCTTAATTTATTGTAGAATTCAGCTGTGAATCCATCAGTACATGGGCTTTTCTTTGTTGGTAAGTTTTTAATTACATTTTCAATTTCAAAAGCTGATATTGGGTTGTTCAAAATTGCTATATCTTCTTGGTTGACCTTTGGTAGTTCATGTTTCTAGAAATCTGTCCATTTCCTTTTTTTCCCACTCTATGTGATTAGATGTTTTCAAAGTAGGTATTCATGATCTTTTGAATTTCCATGGGATCTGTAGTAATTTCTCCCTTTTCAGTTCTTATTGCATGAATTTGGCTTTTTTTCTTTCTTTCTCTTGATAAGGTTAGCTAGTGGTTTGTCAATTTTGTTGATTCTCTCAAAAAACCAGCTTTTTGATTCATTTTTTGTATTGTTTTTTTAGTTTCAATTGCATTGATTTCTGCTCTAATCTTTACAACTGACTCTCTTCTATGAGCTTTGGGTTTAGCTTGCTCATCTTTTTCTAGAAGCTTGAGATGGAGCATTAGGTTGTTTATTTGTGCTCATTCTGTTTTCTTGATCTGACAATTTATTGCTGTATATTTCCCTCTTAAGACCACTTTCATTGCATCCCAAAGATTATAGTGTGTTGTTTCTATATTTTCACTGCATTGCAGGTATTGATTTATTTCTTCTTTAATTTCATCTGTAGCGCACTGGTTGTTCAAAAGGCTGTTATTTAATTTCTTGTATTTATGCAGGTTTTACAATTTCTTTTGCCATTGATTTCCAATTTTAGTGCACTATGGTCAGGTATTATTCATGGTATGATTTAAATACCTTTGCATTTACTTAAGAAGGTTTTATGGGATAATATATGGTCTAATTTGGAGAATGTCCCATGCACAGCTGAGAAGAATGTGCATTCTGATGTGCTTGAGGGGAACACTGTGTAAACATCAACTAAGTCCAATTGCTCACAGGTATGATTCATTTCTATTATTTCTCTTCTGACTTTTTGTCTAGTTGATCTATCTCTTTGTGACAATGGTCTGTTAAGTTTTCTTGTTATAATTGTGTTATTGTGTATTTGGTTTTTCATGTCTATTAGTAGCTGTCTTATATAGTTGGGTGCTCCTGTATTTGGCACATATATATTTATAATTGTTAGTTCTTCCTCTTGAATTTTTCCACTAATGAGTATAAGTGACCTTCTCTATCTCTTTTAATCATTTTAGGTTTGAGGTTCACATTGTCTGCAAATAGAATAGCTAACCCTCCTTTTTTTGGATTCCTGTTGCATGGAATACTGTTTTCCATCCTTTGACTTTTAATCTATGAGTTTCCTTATGGGTCAGATGTGTTTCTTGTATACAGCATATTGTGGGATCCTGTTTCTTGATCCATTCTGTCAATCTATTTCTTTTTATAGGTGAATTGAGGCCATTTATATTTATGGATATCACTGATATGTACTGGCTCGACTTTGCCATGTTATGTTGCAGTTGTTTCTTTCTGCTTTTCCCCTTATTTATTTCCTTATTCTACCTTGTGGTTTCTTTCTCTTGTTTTGTGGATTGTGGTCATTTTTATTTCTGTCTAGTATGTCTTTCAATTCTCTTTCTAGGGTTGGTTTAGTGGATGTGAATTTCTTCAGTTGTTCTCTGTTATGTAAGTATCTTGTTTCTCCATTAAATTTGAATGGAAGTTTTGCTGGGCACGTCAGTCTGGGTTGAAGGTTGCTTTCTTTCAGGGCTTGAAATACCTCAGTCCAAGCTCTTCTTGACTTGACGGTTTGTGCTGAAAAGTCTGCTGTGATTCTAATGGGCTTTCCTTGATAGGTGAGTTATGTCTTTTCTCTGGCAGCTTTTAGTATTCTGGTTTTTTTGCTGTATGTCTGAGATCTTAATTATTATGTGTCTGGGTGTGGATTTATTTTGATTGTGACTGTTTGGTGTTCTATATGCCTCACTTATCTGCATATCAGATACTTTCCCCATGTTTGGGAAATTTTCTGCTATTATTTCTGTAAATATGTATGTTATTTGCCTGGACTCCTGTATCTTCACTAATGCCCATTATTCTTATATTGTTGCTCTTGACATCATCGTGAAGCTTCTGGATTGTCATTTCATGATGCTTTGTTATTTTTAAAAGTTCTATCCTTTCCTGATCACTAACTGTCATCCTGTCTTCAAGGTGTGAAATCCTATCCTCAGCTTCCTTTAGGTGGTTTTGCTTTCAATAGAATTTTTTATTGCTTGGATGTCTCTTTGAGTTTGTTTCATGAATTCTGCTTGTTTCCTATATTGTTCATTCAAAGTTTCAATCAATTTCCCATGCTCATATACCTTTTTCTCTAGTTCTTCTTTAGTCACATTCAACAACTCCTTTACTAAAGTTCTTATTTTTCTCTTTACATGGGAGAGTACTTCTAATTTGATTTCCTCTACAGCCTGATGCAGTTGTTTTTTTTATTTCACTCACTATCTTTTCAGAGATTCCTGGTGTGTTACTTTTGGGGTCCTCTATTTCAATGTCTGCTATACTTGCTTCTGGTGAACTCTATGTTTGAGACTGCTATTTGCTTTTTTGTTTTGTCATTTTCACTCTGCCTGGTGTTTTCTATGTGTAGGAGGGGATCACACACAGTCTTTTCAGACTCATCAAAGTCTTACAGTTAGTTGGAGGGGGTTTTACTACTGACCCTATTTATCCCCTATACCCCTCTATTTTAGGGGCATTCTCACTACACTGATGCAGTTAATCCACTGTAATCCAAGGTTCACCACCTGGAAGCAAAGTTCCAAATTTTTTCACACTAACTGGAGGCTGCTGAGGTCTTCTTATGTTCCAGATGGGAGGGCAGGTCCAGCAGAAGTAGTCCAGAGCAGTTTTCAGTCTGTGATGGGCTTCTGAGATGTTTCAGGTGGCAGAGTGCACACACAGCAGAGGTTTCAGGCAGCTTACATCTGAGATGGGCTTCCTCGATGTTCCTGGTGGCATGTCAGGCCCTTGAGGGAGGTTCCAGGCAGTTTATGCCTGACACAGCCTTCTGCTAAGTTCTGGTGGCAGGGTGGGCCCACGGGGGAGGTTCCAGGCAGCTTACCCCTGATGTAGGCTTCTGCTAAGTTCCTGGTGGCAGGATGGGCCCTCAGGGGAGTTTCCAGTCAGCCTACTTCTGAGGCATGCTTCCTTGATACTCCCCGTGGCAGGGCGGGCCTTTGGGGGAGGTTCCAGGCAGCTTACTCCTGATGCAGGCTTCTGCTAAGTTCCCAGTGGTAGAGGGGAGCCAAAGGGGAGGTTCCAGACAGCTTATGCCTGATGCAGGCTTCAGCTATGTTCCAGGTGGCAGGGTGGGCCCATGGGGGAGGTTCCAGGCAGCCTATGCCTGACACGAGCTTCCTTGATGTTACCGGTGGCAGGGTGGGCACTGGGGGGAGGTTCCAAGCATTCTATGCCTGATGCAGGCTTCCATTACGTTCCTGGTGGCAGGGTGGGCCCTGATCTATCTTTTTCAGACAATGAGGTCTGAAGTTCTCTCTGTTACAATTGTGTTATTGCTTTTATTAATATTTATCTTATATAGTTGTGTGCTCCCATATATGGTGCATATAGACTTATGATTGTTATCTCTTCCTTTTGAAATTTTCCCCTAACAAGCATGTAGTGACCTTGTTTATCTCTTTTGCTCATTTTGGGTTTGAAGTTCTCATTGTCTGCAAACAATAATTATGCCTGCTTTTTTATGTGTTCCTGTTGCATGGAGAATTGTTTTCCATCCTTTGACTTTCAGTATTCTTGAGTTAAATGTATTTCTTCTTTACAGCATATTGTTTGATCTTGTTTTTTGGTCCATTCTGCAAATCTATTTCTTTTGTTTGATGAATTGAAGCCATTTCCATAATGGTTATAGTTGGTGTGCTTTGGATTTTCTTTGTCATGTTATTTTTGCACTGTTGGTTTCATGATTTTCCCCCTCTATTTCATTGCTTGCCCTGCCTTGTGGTTTCTTTCTGCTGTTATTCTTGGAAATGTAGTCTTTTTCATCTCTATCTAGAATATTCTAGATAGTACTCTAAGATTGAGCTTTTTAGTAATTGTTCTTGTTGTGGTTTGGGGGACATGAATTTCTTCAGTTGTTCTGAGTCATGGAAGTATATTTCTCCGTTAATTATGAAAGATAGTTTTTCAAGGTAATCCATCTGGGTTGGAATCTTTTTTTTTTTTCTCCTGTGCTTGAAATACTTTACTCCAAACTCTTCTGGACTTGAGGGTTTTATGTTGAGCTATCACCCTTGATTCTAATCAACTTTCCTTTATAGATGATTGGTTTCTTTTGTGTTACATCTTTGAATATTCTGTTTTTGTGCTGAAGTTTCTGGGATTTTGATTATTATATGTCTGGGTGTAAATTTATTTTGGTTATGGTTATTTGGACTTCTATATGCCTCACTTATTATATAAGATTCTGCTCCCATGCTTGGGACAATTTTGGGTATTACTTCTGCAAATGTTTTTTTTTTTTAAGTCATTTGTGTTGTCTCCTTTTTCATTGACATCTATCATTTTTATTTTGCTTTTTTTTCATTGTCTTGGAGTTGCTGAATTGTTATTTTATAATCCCATGTTATTTTTAAGAGATTTTTTCCTTTCATGATCACTTGCTGGATTCCTGTCTTTAAGATCTGAAAATCTATCTTCAGGTTTGTTTAAGCAGCTTTTCCAGTTCTCAATGGAATTTTCAATTTACTAAATATCTCTTTGAATCTGTTTAATGCATTCAATTTTTTTCCTATATTGTTCATTCAAGATTTCCAACATTTTTGTATACTGTTGTATTTTTTATCTGTATCTTATCTAGTTATGCTTAGCAATTTCTTTTTTTTACTTTTTATTTAAAGAGAAACAAAAGCATGTAAAGGTTAGAGATGATACAGAATTCCAAAAAATAGATAAACAATAAGAAATTAGTTAATAAATTACATATTGTCTCCTTAGAAATAGTTGTTCAAGTTACAAAATTAAAGCATACAAAGTAGATAGTCAAACAGTGAGAATGTAAACAGCTACACATGCATGAATCTCTACATGTATTTCTATCTTTCTGTATTAGAGGGAAAAACAAAACTTAGCAAGATAAAACAAAACAAATTCCTATAAAAACATGAAACAAAAAAGTCATAAACCACAGTACAAGGTGATCTACAATGATTTCTGTGTGGTTTCAATTCAATTCAATTATCAGGCATAATTGAATATAGCAGTATAATTGAGTAAAGCAGTAAATAACAATATTAGTAAAAATAAAACATAGACAGTATAAAACTTCAAAGGCAGGTAATAATCAAACTAGAGTGGATATTCTAGTGGATCTTGTCATCTTAAGTGCAGTTGCCTGTACTCTCAGACTTGATACTATCAATCATAACAGCTTTCAATAAAATCTATCAATACAAAACAGCAATCCAACAAACCAGATTTGATTATGTATGATCAGTGTGGGCTTTACAGAGCTTTAGATTAAGTTAATAGGAAATTAAGGATGATTACCATACTATATCCTGTTATTTTTGAGATTGCTGTCTGTGCCCTCAAATCTAGTACATGTAGAATGACTGGAACAGAATATAATCCATCAAAGCAGAGTAGTGTGAGTAATGTGGGTTTTAAATCCTGGTGCATTATTAACAATATAGTGTATCAAGGCCATCTGTGTTAGAGATTCTAGTTATCCTTCTCTGCTTCATTTCTGCTATGCTATTTTTCTGTCATTGTTTGTCTAGTTTTCTCTTTCATTCTACTGCCTGCCCCACTCATTGAGGCCTTTCTGCCACTGTCCCTAAAATCCTGGCATTTCTCTCTCTCTCTCTCTCTCTCTCTCTCTCTCTCTCTCTCTCATGTCCTTCAGTATTCTCTGTAGAGTTGGATTGGTGGTCACAAACTTGCCAAGTTCCTCTTTGTCATGGAAGCATCTTGTTTCTCCATTAATTTCTAGTGACAGTCTTGCAGGGTACATCAATCTGGGCTGGAGGTTATTTTCTTTTAGGGCTTGGAAGACTTTGCTCCAAGATCTTCTTGATCTGATGGTCTGTGTTGAGAAGTCAGCTGTGATTCTGATGGGCTTACCTTTATAGGTCATCTGTTTCTTTTCTCTGACAGCTTTTAATATTTTGTTTTTATATTGAATTTCTGGTATCTTGATTATTATATGTCTGGGTGTAGATGGGTTTTGGTTGTAGGTGGCTGGAGTTCTGTATGCCTCACATAACCAAATATCATTTTCTTTTGCTTGGGAAGTTTTCCTTAATTGTTTCTATGAATAGCCTTTGTAATTCACCTGTATGTATTCATGCTTCTTTGTTCACATTTCTTATTCTTAAATTGTAGATTCTCTTATCAGCTTCTAGCCTTTGTATTGTTACTCCTTGTAACTTGTTTTTAAGAGCTCTTTCCTTTCATGATCACACATTGCAAAGTTGTCTTCAAGTTTTGATAGTCTATCCTTAGTTTCTTTTAAGGCATTTTGCCAGCTTTCAATGGAGTTTTTAATTTCCTTGTAGTCTTTCTGAATCTGCTTCATGTATTCTATTTTTTCTTTATATTCTTTATTGAATGTTTCTCTCCTTTTTTTTGTGTTTCTCCCTTCTTCCATCTGTATCTTCCTGAGAGATGCTTCCTGAGAGCATTTATTTTATTACTCTACTCATATATTGCTTTACCTGATTTAATATTTCAGTTTTGAGCTCATCTACAAGGTTCCAAAAATATCTTAATGTCCATTGAAGCCATGTCTGATGTTGTGTGTTTGCAGCACTCAGTCTCCCTTGTGTTTCCTTCTCCTGAATCAGTGCTTTCAGGGCTGGGGGCCTCCTCCTGCCTTTCTCTCCTGTCATGGCCCTGGTTTCTTCCACACTGGTTACAGTGCATGTCCCAGCCCCTTTCCCTGTTGGCCAAGTTCCCTCTGAAGCTTGCTGGGGAGGGAACTCCACCCTCTCCTCCTTGTTCCTGTCATTGAGGTGTAAGCAGCAGCTGTGTTTGCCTGCCCCTCCCCACTGGGCCATCCAAACTTCAGATGCCTTCACCTGGTTAGTGCTTGCTAGGCACAGGGAATCAATTTGGGACAGCTCACTGGGTCCTGGCCAGGGTCGTGGCCCAGTCCAACCAAATCCCATGAATCTGCTCTTGGGAGGGGGAAACCAACTGAAGTCACTGTTGCTCCCAGTTCAGGCTCCTCCTGCCAGATTCCAACATGTTGCCCATTTGGTTGTGCCCTTCCCATGGGGGGGGTCTCATCCCCAGTACTGACCATGGATTAATGAAAGTCCCTTCATTGGCTCTGCTCTCCATTGGGCTCACCAACCCCCGACTTCAGCGCTACTGTGCTTCCTGTGAGTGGTGGTAGGAACAAATTTGGGCAGCTCACCAGCTGGCAGGTATTCAGGCCTTTGCAAACTTGGCAGGTCACCATGAATTAAAATGATGTCTCCCATAATTTTTAGTTTTTCAGTTGTAGTCCCAAAGTATTTGATGAGATTTTTTATATTTTAATTTCTTCCTGTGTCAAGAGGATCCATCTCCCTCTGTCTGGGTCTCTCCAGGGTGTTTTATTCTGGCAAATGAGTTGTTTCTCCCTGGAGGCTTTTTATTTTGGTGCTCACTGATAGGCCATCTTATCTTCTCTCTCAGGAATTTGTTTTTATAAAATTTTTTTATTTTAAAAAAGCAAAGCAAAAAAGGATAGAAATAATGCAGAATTAGAAAAACAGTAAGAAATTGATACTAGTTAATATATTGCATATTTTTATCTTAGAAGTGGTTGTTCAGGTTATAAGATCTAGGCATAAAAATGATCAAACAATCAAATAATGACAGAACTATTCTTTTTGATGAAGTAGTATAGTTATCTATCTTGTACTCTTATACTTACATACAGTTATATGTGTTTACCTAAATACATATAATCTTTCCTTCCATTTTTCCTTTCCTCTATTCCAGTAGTTCTTTCCTGTTAAGCACTTCTTTATCTTTCATTATTATAATATTTATTGCAATTTTGGATCTTATTACTTTTAGTTTATTATTATTATTATTTACACTAGGGAGACAATATAATATTTAAAATGTGAGTCTGATTTATTTCACTTATGAGTATAGTCTCAAGTTGCCTCCATTTATCTATAAAAGCCTCAAGATTATCCTTTTTATAGGTGAGTAATATTCCATTGCATAAAAACTACATCTTTTTATCTATTCTGTAGTATGCTGAGCAATTTATTCATTAAAATTTTCATTTGTTCTTTTACCTGAAAATTTATTTTTCATCCAATTTCCTCTATAGCTTTTTAGATTTGTTTCTTTACTAACTTTTTAGAAATTTTAAGTGTGTCTCTTCCAATTCTTCTGTCTTCTTTTCTCCTGTACTTGTTCTGGATGGGCTGAAGGTCTGAGGTTGTATTTTGATTTTTTTGTCTTGTCATTTTCACCTCTTGATTCATATTTTTTGTCTTTTTAATCTTTCCAGTATTCCCTGTATGTTTGTGCATCTTAGGTCAGGGTCTTACTGTGTTGCTGGCATTCACCCAGTTTCTGGGTCCCACAGTGTAGGGGAGGGCTGGTCAACTGAATTCTTCCTGTGGGACCATTTGTGTGAGTCTTGGATTCTTCCTGAGATGACTAATCCAGGAGTAGTGATGTGAACCAATCCTTGGCTCATATTCTTTGTGCTGCTTCAGACTTTTACAGGCTTCCAGACATATCTGTCCATGGTGTACACTTCAGCCAGGGCCCTACTGTGTTGCTGAGGGTTTTGCAGATCTGTCTCAGATAATCTAGATGGAGGTAGAGGTCACTATAAGTCTCCCACACCCATCAAGGTCCTCCAGGTGGGAGAGGGATCATCAGCATTCTCACTAGCCCACCGAGATCCTTTGGGTGGGGGAGTACTCACCAGGTCCTCCAAGATCCCCCTGGGTAGGGGGAGAGTTACTAGTTACAATTATTTTACAATTTTAACACTATTAAAATTTATATTTCTATGATATTTAAAGGACTTTATCAATTTCATCTAAGTTGTAAAATTTATTGACAATATTGTTTAAAGTATTTCTATAGTAGTAATTTTATTTTTTATTTCTGATGTTAATTTGTATTTTTTCTTTTTTTTTCTAAGTGGTTTGAGTAAAGGCTTATATTTTTTTCAGTCTTCAAAAAAACAAGGTTTTAGTTTTATTGAACTTTTTCTTTCTTTTTTTAATGCACTGATTTACATTTTGATTTTTATTAGCTGTTTTCTTATCCTACTTTGAATTTAGTCTGCTTTTTTGAAAGCAGTCATGTAATATGAAAGCTATATTTATACCAGACATGCTGATATATATATATATATATATATATATATATATATATATATACATTTTCCAAATATACCTAGTGAAGATTTTATGCTATTTTCTGTGGAGAAAATATAAATTTTTATTTGCAAAGGATGCAAATTCAATATTCATCTCTGTGGAGGAAGATGCACACTTAATATTTGTCTTTTTGTTTGTATAACAAAATACCTAAGCCTGGCTGTTCTGTAAAGAAAAGAAGTTTATTTAGCTCACAGTCTTGGAGCTCCAAGAGCATGGCACTGGCCTTTGCTCAACTATGGTGAAGATCTTCCATTTACATCACAGAATGGCAATGGCATAATAGCAAGACATTTGCAGAAGGATGAGATCAAATGGTGAGATAGAGTGCCACGGGGACTGAAGGACCAGGCTCACCCTTTGTGTCAGTGTTTGCTCAAATGGGAACTAATTGGGTCCTTCAAAACTATCTTAATCCCATCTAGAGGGATCCAATTACTTTCTGCTATGCCTTACTTCTTGAAGCTTACACCACCTTTTAACATTGCCACAGAGAACTAAGTTTCCAGCACATGAATTTTTTGGGGGAGTGGGGTGGGGCACACTCAAACTATATACAATCCATAGCAAAGTTTTTATGTTCACTTCACTTGGAATTTCTGAAATTGTAGCACATGTTAGAAATTTGAAATTGACATTTCATGTAAAAGATTTGTTTAAACATTTTGCTTGTTTTATGGTACATACACATATACACAAACCCTTGGATCTTTGATGGACTTATTTTTGCTAGAAACTGTCTTATTGGCATCCATAATACTTTGCTAAATTAAGTCACAATCTAATTTTAAGACTATAATGGTTCCTTTCATTAGCTCTATCTCTCAAACTTGCCTAATCTCCCTTCTTACCCATCAATCTCACTAGCATGGAAATATGTTACTAGCAAAGTACTCAAAATCAAGAATTTATTTCACATTTTTTTTCCTACAAGAGGCAGAGAAATATCTTGGAGAAAGGAGTAGAATAAGGTGTTCTAATATGTTAAAGATTGTGAGAATTGGTCAGAGTGGAGGTGCTTTTCAAGATTATTTGTGATTGAGGATAAAGTTAGAGGAGACCAAAGCTTGCTCTACTGTGTGTTTCACCTTCTTCAAGAACTTCCACTCCTCCAGCACCAGGATAGGACATGGAAGCCAATTTTCAACCAAACCATTTTGCCCCTGGGCAATGCTAATTGAAAAAGGGAGGAACATTTGAACTTAAATGGAGAAGTGATGTTAAATGACTTGGTGATATTCTTCCTTCCAGAAATGTGAAATTGGCTTTAGAGATGTGCTTTGTTTCCTGCTGGTTATTTTGAAATATGAATATGCAAACTAGGGTTCTGGGGCAGCCACATTTGTCCATACTTGATTTTGGCTCTCTAAGTTAGTCAGCAACAATCAGCCTAAGGAGGGATAAAGTGGACACATGGAAGCAGAGATGATGGACATCTGGCCTCAGAAAGGCAACAAGGAAGAGGAAGAAAGTGGGAGGTGGAGAAAGAGAATAAGAGAAACAGAAGAATGGAGAAAGCAAAGGAGTGGGGGCAACCATGTAGCATTTCTGATCACATTCCAACTCCTGGTTCCAGCTCCCTGTTGAGAGACTTGGCTGTACCTTCTGACCTTCAAGTGCAAGCTTTGCCACTGAATCATTTTAATTTTCCATTTTGTGTTTGAGACAACAACAAAAAAGTTGATTAAGATACATTTGCTCTTTTGCTTCTCTCCAGTTATGGAACTACAAATAACAGAAATAGTGAGTGTGCTGGGACACTAGCTGGATACACATGGTGGGACCTGATACAGGAACTTGCTGTCCCTAGAACTGATAAAGTCAGTTTATGAAAATCCAGACCACTTTGTAAAAAAGATGTATTGGGAAGTTTTTGATCCTCACCAGAAAACTGTGGGATGTGTGGCTACACTAGTATTTCAAATGGGTGACCTAGTAGGAGGGCAGAGTTGGGACTAGTTGTATATGCATCCATTGTGTGTGTGTGCATGTGCATGTGCGTGCATGCGTGCATGTGTGTGTGTGTGTGTGTGGTCCTTTTCATTATCCTTTTACTGCTACTATTACTATAATTGCTAATGCTAATATATGAGATACCTGGAGCAGGTCCTTTATGTCCTTAGATAAGAGAAACTCCTGAGTTTTTTCTCACCCCACTGACCACTCAGAAACACTATTTTGTGTTTCTTGACCACTAAAATGGAATCTTTGTTGTAAACCTTGCAAAATGCTTCCTTTTATAACCTGCCTCTTAGAGATCTCTGTCTTAGAACCACAAACAAAATCTCAGTTGAAAATGATCTTTAGAGGGTGATTCCATTCTAATAACTAACATCTCATCTAAACCTATTGGACAGGCATTCATATCATTTACTCAAGTAATAGGACTCCTAAGAACAGAGAGCCTCCTTCTAGGGCTGGCCATTCCATTGCTGAATGGTTTTGATTAGTTCTACTGACTTGAAATAAGCTTCAGGGAAGTTGGGACTTTCAACTTCTAGAATCACAGAATAAATCAAGCTACTTTCTCATAGCAGAAGCTAGCTCATTTGTTTGCTGTGTCCACTTTCTGCACTTTATCCATACTTTGCTCTTTAGACATCTTACATTTTACACAGGTTTTTGGATTTTGGAACTCAGCTCATTCTTCCCAGAACTTGCTCTGATATACCAGTGTCTTTTAAAAAGATATGTTGTTTAAAATTGTACATCTGCCTACTGAGCTGCTCAAATAGTGCAGAACAAGTATTGCTCTGTCCCTCCCTTCATCTGAACATTTCTGTTAATGCAATCTAACTTTCAACTAACGTCTTCTTTTCTTTGATGTAATGTAGCATGCTGGCTTAATGAAAGTCCCAAAGTTATTTTAATATAAAACATTACCATATTTTCTCTTACTCTCGTGCAGCAGCTATTTAGAATCCTGTTTATTGTTTTTATTATAAATAACATAAATTTGTATGTTATCAAGGTGTCTATTAAAAACTTAGTACTGATAGAGTCAATGACTACTACTCCCTATAGGATACCATAGTAGATTTTTTCTTATGGTACTGGGGATTGAGCCCAGGGCTTTGCAAACACTAAGCAAGTTCTGTACCACCAAATTACATACTCTATATTATAGTATTATTGTACCCTTACCTGATGTAGAAATTCCCTCATTATGTGATTTCTGGACTCATGACAGAAAGCTCTCTTCAATACTACATTTTAGGCATTCTAAACTTTAAGCAGATTACCAAACATGTACTTTGTCATATGTTTGCATCCACAAACATGATGTTCTCTCTGCTTAAAATGCCTTTCTCTCCTCTGCTGTGAACACATTCTTACCCTTAAAAAATGCAGTTCAAATGCCATCTCCTTTATAAAGCCTCCATGACTTCAAGCTTCACTTCCTCCAGAAAGGAAAGAGCCTTTGCTTTGCCTTAAATTTAGGATCATGATTAGATTCCTGTGCCAAAGAAAATCATTTTCTTATATTTACAAATGTTTCAGGAATAATGCTATCAACTGTTTTTTACAGCATGCTTTATTCTGTGCCTGGCATAGTACTAAGGATTTTACATTATTACTTTTGAATTCACAATAAAGTTCATTTCCCAGAGCACACATCACTGATATTCCACCATTTTTCTATGACTACATGGCTTCTTACAGACTGGGAGTTCTCTCTGATCTCAGGAGGAGGCTCAGCCAATGTTGTTTAGGGCATGATTAAGGTACCCAAGAGTTAATACATTGGGGCAGTTCTCAGCCACTGATGGGCAGCAGTTGGAGATACGTCCCAACTCCTTCAAGTGGAACGACTCTAGCTAATGTCCTATTCTACCTCCCAGAGTCCCATAAACTTGACCAGCAGTTACCCACAATGATAACCTGCTCACTAATGTGTATCATATCCCTGTCTTATCAACTCACTGTCTTACTGGTGCTTGGAACTGTCACTTCCCAAATAAACACTTGCACTTGAATGCCACTCTCAAGGTCTATTTCAGAAGGAACTCAAAGTAAAGCAACTCCGTATGGCAGATGAAGAAGCTTAGACACACACAAGTTACATGACTTATTCAAACCATCTTTCCAGTTGTGGCCAAGCTAGGATTAAATCTCTGCTGTGTTGACAGACTCTTGAGACCAGAGAGAAGGTAAGTGGGATCTCAGCATTCCTTTAAAGGAAGGCATTCTCAGGCCTGAATCCCGAAATGATTACCCATTCCTGCCTTTATTCACCACTTGAACGTGAGCCAGTACACAAGCTTCAGAAGGGCAATAAAGTGACACTGAATAATTGAATTCTGAACAAGCCAGACTAATGCAAATATCTGACAAATTCATTTAATTGCATTCACATACAATACGACTGAGCTCTAAAAGGTCAGCTAGAAAATGGGAAAGGACCCTTGGGAGCTTGTGGGGAGAGACTGAACTTAATACACATTCATCACATTTTATCATCTAATTAGTCCACACAATGCCAAACTGATAGACAGAGACTTAAACCAGTGTATTGATTGATTATTTGCTTGGAATCTATCATATCAACTTACCACTATCCCTGTCATGGGCAGTCAGAAGTTATTTAGTGGCTCAGCAGAAATGGTTGTGCATTTGGAGAAATTATTTTTCTATGAGGGACTTGAAGCCCCAAAAGCATTTTACCTAGATATTGGCCCTGCTTTTGAGGGTTACTATTGAATAGTTTGCTACCAAGGCAGCCACTAAAAAACTAGCTTTCTCCCTTCTACAGAAGGAACATCTGTAAATGGTATGATACAACATACCATTTTAAGTGGTAAAAGATTTAATTCAGGTAATTAAATGGTGTCAGCCTTGCATACATACACCTGTGAAAATATTCAAGACAAATTAATAGGAAGCCAATTGGACTTTGTAATTTTATTTCACTGGAAATGAAAACATGGATTTCAATGTAACAGTTTGCATGGCAGTTTGGGTTGAGATGGAATGTTGTTTCTACTTTGCTATCTTCAAGGATGCTAAAATGGATGTGAACCAGACTTGAGTGATGAGATTCTGCCCAAATTGTGGTCAAAATGAAGTATTAATTGTTTTCTTTCTTTTATCCTTTGGAAAATTGCTTCTTTGTTCTCTCTCTAAAATTTTGTTTTCTCATTGTAAACTTGAGATAATATAGTGAGGAGACTTTGAATTGTCTCTAGATATGCAAAAGCCCTTTTGAACTAAATTACATAGAAATATGAATTATTATTATTATATGGGTATCCTACTGCTCTGGTTTATAATCAGCCATTATATAAAATATTTTCATTAAACTGCCCCAATGTTCTATTTCTGTATATCTGTTTACAGCCAGTTCTTTAAAGTTTTCAGTATTTTCCAACCCTACTTTAAAATGTTGTATTCATACCTTTATTCCCTGATATCAGGTTTTTATTTCCACCCAGGAACTGATAGTACTCTCAAGGTTATCAGTGACTTTCATGTTGTTGTAGTCAGGGGTTCTGAGGAGAACAATTACAATCAGAACACAGAATTTATACTATTATTTTATGATGGTCACTCAGAGTTAAACACAAAAAGTGCAGGAAATCTGTCCACAGCATTAAAAACCCAGAATATTCATCCAAGGGCCTGGATCCCACAGCAGTGCCCTGCAGGAGTCCAGCTGAAGAACTGGAGCCCAAGACAATGCCTCCCAAGAGTCCAACTAGAAGCCTAGAGCCCACAGTTAGGACTCATGCCAGTGTGTTTTACAGATCTTCTGGGAAGGCCCAAAGGTCAGCCAGAAAGTCTATGCCAGCAGGATGAAGGAGCTGTGTTGGTAGGTTGAGGGTTCTGCACTGGAGCCAAGAAGTCATGCTCAAAATAAGGACCAGGGCTGCCCTGAAAAGTACTACAGCCATCCTTAGTGACATGGAGGTTCTGAGCTCCTCTGATGATGAGAATAGTTGAGTACATGCCAGAAAGCCAGTGTGACAAGCTTCTCCTGAAGATTAAACAGCACATATCTTTCCCTCTGGAACCAGGAAGCCTATGCTCAGTGTAAGGACCAGAGCTCCCACAATGTGAACCACAGCCACTCTGACCAACAAGGTCCCAAACTCCTCTGATGATAATGACCAAACTCATACTGGGGAAGCTAGCCATTATGAGCTCCAGGAGAACCAGCAGCTTGAAACAGCAACACTTAGGAAAACCCACATGCCTCATTCTTCTTTTCCACATCTCTACTTATGCTGGCAACTTTCCTCAGGTGAGCCATCTACACTCAGCACCATGCTGATTTAATTCACCAATTTTTAATCCATAACACATAGTCCAATACTAATCCTTAGTAACTTGGTTTACACCAATTATCACTGGGGAATGCTAACTGTTTCCTTTTTGGGAACTCTTTTTGCCCTCCTGCCAATGCTTAACTTTCTTCTTACTTCTCTATTATTATTTTACTTCTTATTTTATTTTGTAGGATAACTTTTAATTCTAAGTGTACATCCCAAAGTTTCTATTTTAGCTCACTTTTCTTGTTCAATTGCTTTTATCCAATTTTGTCACTTAAATTTTGGTCAGTGAGTTGAGACTCTGAAGTTCCAGATCTTTTTCCTATCTTCTCTTTATCTCTCATTCTGTCCATGACTTTTGTAGGCCTCAATATCTCTCTTTTGCATAAATTCATTACCTTTCCTAATCGTCTTCCTGTCTGTTCCAGGCTTCAGTAGCTTCCTGCCAACTATTTCCTTTTTTTTCTATGAGGTTCCTTGTTTAAGCCAAAGTGATTTTTTAAAATAAAATCTAGACTCTTCAAACTGTTATGTAAATTAGAAGTGTTTTTACTTACTCTTTTTTTCAGAGACAGATTGAAGCAAAAATTTATCAAAGCAAATAAATACAATTCTGTTGCCAATAAAACTAGAACAATGCTAGCTGCGAACTATAGCCTAGGTCAAATATCTGCTAAATATAGTTAAATTTGACCGAGTCAAGTTATCACATCTACAGAAGATAGACCTTTCTGATCTCAATCAGCATGCAGAGTTCTGTAAATATAAGTACCACTTATTGTTCCTGAAAGCTAGGGGTATGAGTGGGCTGCAGAACCATCCATGAGTCCATTAAAACGTTGCATAGTAGTGGGAGATGACTTAGGAACTGTGTACAACAAGAAGCGAGATATTGGTGAGCCAGAGGGAGAGGAGGAGAGAGAGGGGACAGAAGAAAAATGCTAATCTTAAGAAAAAAAAAAAAGCTTGGCAGATACAATACTCCATTGCAAGTTAAATAAGAATCTTCTGCAATTACTGAAAGCAAAGATACCATCTAAGAAGGAAATTTCTCCTAGCAGGGAAAGGAGACTAAATAGCACTGTTGGAAAGCATGTATTTTGAGACAAAATACCTAATTCTGAATGGCCAGCTGTCCTGGCTCACTCACTCAGCTTGCCCTACCCACCATCCTTTAGCTCATAGCTTCTCCAGAATACGTGATGTTTATCCAAAGATACATAAGATTTAAAGAAGAAATCCAAAGTAAATGCATGAGGTAGCTTAGAAAAATAATGTAGTCATTCAGGGAAAAAAATGGCAAATGCTTCTCTACAAAATCAAAGAAACAGGTGAAAACCAAAAAGAGAGGAAGTGGTTCAATGAAGATATATTAAGATTAGAGAAGAAGAAAAGTGATAGTAAAACAATAAAAAATATGGAGGAGGAAAATAAAATCATCAAAGTTAGGATGGAAGAATTAAAAAGATTAGTTAGCACTGCTGAAAATGTAGTCAAGAATTGAGCTGTTAGGGTTCAGAAGTAGGAAAATAAAAAACAATAAACAGGTAGAAATGACAGGTGGAAAATGGAGTTGCAGTATGCATATAATTGGCAGCCCTGAATAAACAGCTAAATGCGTGAGATGAAAAAAAAAGTCAACAATGTTATAGGAACGCTGAATAAAGGGGAAATTGGCAGTTGTAAATTGGAGGGATACAATATGAACCAGGAAATACTGATATGAAATGATCAATACACACTCTAGTGAAATTTCTGGGTATTAAGCATATCAAAAATGTCCTTAGAGTCTGTGAGCATAAGAAAAATGCTGATACCTGAGAAGTGGCTGAGTTGTTACTATCAGTCTTCCAGGATAAGACTTGACAGTCATATTTTAGAAGCATCCAAGTAGAAAGGTGTGAAACTCAGAAATAATGTAATCAACATATTTGTTCACAAAACTAATTTTATTTAGGATTCTCACAATACAATGATGATTATAAGGCAAAATATGTGATAAATATGAACATATTTTAAAACAAGAATAAGAACTATAAGATAGGAGAACTACAAAACTTAAAAAACAAGTAAATTTTAGAAAATTTTTGTTCACCCAAAATACAGAAATGCTTGCATCTCGTGAAGTGGGGCTAGAAGAACATAATGAGATTTTACTGAAAGTGAGCCTAGTTGTGAGAAAGAAATAAAAGAATTCTGTATAAATGTGACAAATTTTGATAGAACATTTAAAAGTAATAGACAAACAACAGTAATGCCAAGAATTGACAGAGAGGGAAACTGAATTACAAATACGAAGGATCAATTTTAGAAGTTTTCTTGCTTGTGGGAGAAAATAGGAGTAAGAAATAAGAATATAATAATTAAATTTTTTGCATAACAATTGGTGACTGTGGTAAATAAAGATGCTCATAAAACTACTGAATAACTTTCCAGGTTCAAACAAAAGACACAAATAAGTGTAGAAAAATATTACAAAATTGTAGAGGATTGAACTGAACAAAATCAAGATGTAAGATTGAATAAGGGTTGTCCTAAGTGGTATGTTGGAACTCTGATGCATGGCTTGTGAGGATAGGATTGGCCCAGCCTTTGAAAACAAATCATGGTACATTGTTAAGTTAAATATACAGATGTCATATAACCCAAAATTCTCTATTCTGTATGTTTTTCCAGAAGTTATCGTACAGGTTCTAAATAACAACTCTGAAGAGACTCATCAAAGTCTTGTTTATGATCATTGAGATTTAAAGTTGATTGAGGTTCAACCACTGAGGTATGTATAAGTCAAGGACAAAGAATATTCACTTGATAGTGTAAAGGTTAGAAATAACAGAGTTAATGCACTCAGAGTGATTTGTTCTGGAGTATAAAAATGTAAAATGAAAAAGATGTCCACAGCATGATACTACTAATGTGAATTTAAAATGTATTCATAAAACAACACTAATAGTTTTACATGCACACATAGAAATAGAAAACCACACATTTAACACATTCTAATAATTGCCAAGGGGAAAGTGAAGTAGAGGGGAATTGGAGAGGACATGAAAATAAAAGGAACAAATAAATATATAATGCATGAGAAGAGTTCTGCTAGTCAAACAGTGAAAGCATGTTATGAAATGAAGCATATGAATAATTCTGTACCTAAATTCTATTAACAAAAATAGAACTTCATCAGATACTAGAGGATAATAACAAAAAGTCCAACCTGGTAAAATATCTGGACCTCAAAGATAAAGAATATTGTAATTATTGAGTACTAAGACAGTGAAAGGTTACCTTAGTTGTCTTTGATAGTTTTTTTTTAATAACAAGACTTTCTATATTTACCTTCTACATTTGCCCCAGAGATATAATCAATCATTGCTTCAAAGATTGCTGATTGTTTTCAGTCGGAAAAGATGGCACAACTTGGGCATCAAAATTATTGCTTCTGAGTTAGTAATTATTTCTAGGAATTGTTCCTGGACAGAGATTGGACATGTGCATTTTTAAAGATAAAATATACCCTAAATTATTATCTAATTAGAAATGAAGCCTAAGGGAATTTTGTCTGACCTCCAGCAGATTGGTGTTGCCTTTCAACAAAGCCTCACATGTCAGTTCTCAGTGACACTCAGATAATGACTCACTTGATTAACATTTCCAACACTATTACCTTACAATGTTACTGTTGAAAACAGTTGGTGAGATTCCTTTTCCATCTTTTTGTATTTATGATCTGTTCTATTTGAGTTACAGAGTCAAATTACTATTTGGTCACTTCAGATATTCCCTTTGTGGTGAGATTAGGCTAGAAACTGAGTACACAATTAGGTTTGTTTGCTTACATTCATTTTTGAAGTTTAGGAATTGTATTTTCATCACTTCATTTTCTTCTATAATTATGTAAAGTATTAACATGGCTTCAGGACAAATCTATAATACAGGGGCTATTCAGAAAAGTCTGTTTTCAATTCACAATTTCTAAAACATGTTTCTTCTCTTTCCTAATTAAAAAATTTTGTATCTGAAGGCTTATTCTGTCTTTAACATATTTATGTTAATATATTTAGCATATAATGGCATAGCTAAATAGTAGGATAAAACAATGTTAGATTATTGTATGATAATTGGTATTTAGTATGCCAATTTAATATGATCTACCAGGTAACATAACATAAAAACTAATTAATACAATTGAAAACATAAATGTATTTAAAACATGTTAATTAGATAGAATGTGTGTGCATTTGTCTCTCTCCTTTCTTAGATAAATGATAGTTTGTTATACACATATTTCTTTACCTACCTTTTTAAATTTAGAGATATACCCTGGAGACCACTCCACATACATGATTTTGGGGAGAGAGAGTTTTAACTCAAAGGTAAACTTATTATTTAAATTTCAAAGTAATAAGA
This sequence comes from Hydrochoerus hydrochaeris, assembly GCA_004027455.1. Lineage (NCBI taxonomy): Eukaryota > Metazoa > Chordata > Mammalia > Rodentia > Hydrochaeridae > Hydrochoerus > Hydrochoerus hydrochaeris. The sequence continues at coordinate 26,138 of PVLA01003246.1, read as the reverse complement.
AGACTATTTCCAGATATACAAGGCCTTCAAAGTATCTTATTAAAATCAAACCAACAAATAAACTCCACAAAGAATTTATTCATTGAGTGAACAGATGAATTAAAATGAGTAAATCTTGGAAAACAAAATTTGGAGCCTAAAAGGACAGAATCAATTGAACACAGAGTGGAATATAGATACAGAATTGTTGTCAATTAACAGGATATAAACATGAATAAACTTTGAAATATCCCCATGATAAAACAGTAATATTCTGAAAATAAGAACTTGAGTTTAAAACTTCTTGTAATAACAAACAAAGAAGCCAGAGTAATAAGAACAAAGTGTGCTATTTCTCTCATCTATGGATACTGTGTATTCTTGATTTTAATAAGTGCATCAACAGATATCCAATTTTAAAATTTAAACTATAGGCATGTTTTCTAAATCAGCAAAGATGCATGGGCCACAGCAAGGTTCCTATGGAAGATGTGGAGGCTGAATTGAAGCAGTAGCCACAGCTCAGCTCACAGATTGTTGCTAATCTGCAGAGTGCATCTCCTTGGCTTGAGGCAGTGCCTGGGCCTCCTTCTTCACCCTCTTTCCACTTCTTTCACTCTGGTCTCCATGTGTGCTGTAGTCTGGGTCTGGAATATTCTCCAGCACTCATGTGCTAAAGACATGGTCCTCAGCCTCTTGCTATTGGGAGCCGGCAGAACCTTTAACGGGTGGGGCATTGTGGGAGGAGATGAAGTCATTAACGCTGTGACCAGCTCCCCACCACTCTCTTTGCCTTCTAGCCACTAAGAAGTAAGCAGCTTTATTCTACCATATGCTGCTGTCATGGTGTCCTGCTTCTCCACAAGCGCAAAAGCAATGGGGCTAAGCAACCATGTGAATATGAATATATATGTGTGCATATGCATGTGCATATGTATATGTGCATATCTGTGCTTATTCCAGTGGCTCTGCTTCTTTGATTGAACTCTGAAGTGTATGTGTGCATTCTATGCATTTAGTAATATAAACACTTTGGAAGAATTGTCTTAGCTTGGTAGTTAACTTTAAGCTTGACCCTACTATTTGTCTTGTGAAATAGTGAACGAATCCCAATACTTTGTGAATCTCCATTTCCTTATCTGTAATATGATGGATTTGTACCACTAATCTTTGAATTAGTGTTTTTTCTAAACCTGTGGCTCAAGAGCCACTGACTGGTTATGAAATCAATATAATGCATAGTGAGTAGCATAATAAAAACATTAAATGATATAGAATAGAACAGAATAGAATAAATCAATTTATATCTCAAATGGTAAGGAGAACAGATTTTTCAGATAGGTAGAGAGAAATCTGCATATGTTGTCATTTAAGTGTGCTTGTTACAGTGGGTCAGGTTATGAAAACTTGCCAAGATTTTCTTTTGTAGTGACCTCTCAGAAGTTGGAGACAGGTGGTGGTTTTTAAGCATGAAAAAGAAGATGGTGCCAATTCTGCTGTGGTACTTCAAGGCATTACTGGTAATCTGATAGATGATATAGAAAAGCAGTAGATGATAGTATAAACACTTTCAAAGTTCTCACAAAGAATAAATGTCTTGTACCTGGAGGTGGAGCAGTAGATATTGAATTGGTCAAACAGATCACATTATGTAGAGAGACCTGTCCTGGGCTTTTCGTGTGCTATTAAGAAGTCTGCTGAAGTTTCTCAAGCTATCCCGTGGGCACTGGCAGACAACTCTGGAGTTAAGGCCAATGAAGTAATTTCTAAGCTTTATGTAGTATATCAAGAAGGAAATAAAAATATTGGATTAGGTAGTGAGGGTGAAGTTCCTACTGTAAAGGATAGATTGGAAACTGATATTCTAGATATTTACTTGGGAAAATATTGGACTATCAAATTGGCTACTGTCACTGCAGTCACTGTATCTAGAGTTGATCAGATCACTGTGGCAAAACCAACCGGTAGGCCCAAGCCTCCAAATGAGAAGAAAGGTTGAGATGATAACCAAAAATGATTGACTGGCTGGCTCAATTTTTACTGTAGATGAACACAGCATTTACAGTAGTACTCTAGGAATTCTTGTTTCCTTACTTCCTTAAATTAAGAATGTGTATTTGTTTTCTTAGCAGAATGATATAATAAACATATTTTTTGTTACTGTTTTTTAAAAGAAATATCATGCTTCAGACTCAAAGTTATGTGTTTTCCCTAGTCAGGCTCATTCCAGTAGATCAGGGAAGGGAACAATAGGTTACCAGCTAGGGTATCTGATGGTTCCATTTCTTCTATTTCTCCTCATCTCTCTAATATTTGGATGAACACATGAACCATGCAACATTTTAAATCTTAACTACTCATCAACATCCAAACTTTCAAAGATTGATAAAATCTAGGTTTCTACCTTGTCTCAAAAAATCAGAATGTCTGCAATGTTGGACCAATTCTCATCTTGCAACAAACAGCTATATATGAATAAAAGCTATTCTTTCCATGAGCATGTATTTTAAAATGTGAGCTTCCTTTCTTATTATTTGGGTATGGGAAGCTAAGAGATTAGAAGGCTGCCATGACATTCCTTCAGGGGGCCATAGCACGCCATGCTTGGGGAAAATATGAGGTAGGGGGTGGTCAAGAGCCTGTATTGATGATCCTGCAGAGAAAGTCAAGGAAAGGCAGAATAAATAGTTTCAGGAGCAACTAGTTTGGACAAGTCCAGGGGACTTTGGGAGAGCAGGTGTCTGGCACCTGACTCAGGAATGATTAGTGCTGAGGACTAGGGGTCTATAGTGGAATAACCTGAGTTTCGAATTGAAGCGGAGTATGTGCAGTCTGAGCTCTGAAATGGATAATTTGTACGTAAGAGGAAGTGAGCCTTTCTGCTGTCTCCAGGAATTGGTTATTCCTGGATGACAAGCAGACTCCTAGGGTCAGCAAGTAGATATTAAAGATCAGAAACCCGCTAAATGCAGTTATGATTAATAATGCCTATGGCCTATATTTTGCCCTACTTTCTACCTGGTCAAGTTAACTTATTTATATGAAAAGAATTTGGGCTTGGGATCTTTGACTTGGTGTCAAGTTTCCACTAGTACAGTAGTGAGGATCGTTTTTCCCTAGGAAACAATTGTTTTTTAGCTATACATCTTGTATTATAGAGAACATTGAAGTGCAGGGTACTTGTGCTATGCAAGAAATACCACTGCAGAATGTGAAGTGACAGAACGTGAACTTGGCTGACGGAGGAGACATGTTGTCTCTATAACCTCTGACAAGCAAACGATCCAGCGCCAACAAGGCAGAATTTTCTGGCTGGATTATCAAGAGGGTTCAAATCCCTGTGGGCAGTAGCTGTCCTTGGTCAATGCCATCCAAAGCATTACTCAGACCTTTTGTTTTTATGTTTCTAGATTGGAACCAACACTTATTATCATCTCTTCTGCCAATATTGGAGCCTGCTGGGGGCTGGGGAAGAATTCAGAATTTGAAAACTGTTCACCAGGAAAACAGTATGCATTAATGTACTCCATCTCATAAAGCCTCACTGACATTAGAGATATTTTTGGAGTGATGCTTTAAGAGCTGAATAAAATACAAGAAATGATTTTCTCCCCTTTCATTTCTTACTTAATATAAGGTAGTAACAAAAAATCATGCTGTTCTGTTACACACACACTCTGGATCAGAAGGACTCAGATTCAAATTCCAGTTTTTTTCCTTCTCATTTTATAATATTGTGCAATTTACTTAGTAGCTTTTAGTCTGTTCTTTATTCATAAAATTGAAGTAATAATAAGTACATTGGCTGTAGTGAAGGTTAAATAAATCAACTCAGGTAAAACACATAGAAACAATAATGGCACTTAGTATATACAAATGATTTTATATACTGGTCATTATTTACTATTATTCATCAAGCATATTGTGGTGCTGCTGCTACTAAGGTGAGGAAGTATAGCCTCTGTCCTAATGGAACACAACCAAGCTGAGCAGAGTGGTGCATGTCTATAATCCCAGCACTCAGGATCATAGACATAGAAAGATCACAAATTAGAGCCCAGCATGGGCAATTTAGCAACTTAGCAAGATATGGACTGTATAAATGCAGAAGGGTATAGAGTTTGCATGCAGAAGGAATCACAACTGCTTTTTGAGAAGGAGGTAGGGGAGTACATCAGAGAAGATATTGAATACCAGGTATAAGTGTGAGACAGACTGAAGGAGGTACCTAGGGCACAGATTTTAAGAAGCCACTCACACAGCACTGAGCATCGGTGCCTCTTTAAATTTTGCCCTCTGGGTACCTCACTTGCCTCGTCTTGTATATTGTTAATGGGTAACACCTGAACAGAGACCTCCACAGGACTAAGGGAGGGACACTTTATTCTAGCTCCCTGTTTCAAAGGTTTAAATCCGTGGTCATCTGGCTCATACACATAAGCATCCTGACAGAAAAAGCGAAGGAGGAAGGCTGCCCAACACATGGTAACCAGGAAGCAGAGAGCAGGGTCACATGGAATTGGGGTTCACACTCTAAAAATATACAGTGGGTGCAGTGTTTGAGTATGGTTTTTTCCCTTAAAACACAGGCTAGAGTTTAATCTTATTGTGAACTATTAAGAGAGTAGAAACTTAATCCAACCATGGATTTAGAGTTGGGGCCTCTGGGAGGTGATTGGGGTTAGATAAGGTCATCGATGTGGGGTCCCCATGATAAAAATGTAAGGAGACAAAACAAGACCAGAGAATCTTATATGGCACTCCTTGTCTTTTGCCATGTGATATTTTGTTCCACCTTGGGATGCTGCTAGCAAGAAGACCATCAAGTGATGGATCCTTCAACCTTGTCCTCCAGGAGAATGAATCCAAATGACTCCTTTCCTTATAATACACTCTGTGTGTACTGTGTTACTGGTAACAGAAAACAAACTAGTACTTTGGGTGTCTTTCTGCTTTTAATGTTTATCTAAGTCTTTTTAACCGGACTTTAGAAACTCTGCAACTCTGTTTTGTCCCATTAAAATTAACTTGCTAGTTCAAAGTGAACGATGCAGACCAAATACTTTTCTAAGTACTCAAAGTACTAAGTGCAGACAGCCTCCAAGCCCATTTCTGACAGGTGCACTGTAATGTCCAGTCTGTGTCATCTGCGCACCTCACTGGGAAAAATACCCACAGACTTATGGGAGTGAATCTAGGGTTGGAAATCATGATGCACAGCTTCTAGGGATGGCATTGCTGCTGGTCCTTCTGTTTCCTCATCTATAAAATGGAGATAATAATAACTGCCCTACTTTCTCACATGTGAAGACAAAATGAGAGAAGCATGTTGCAAAATAAGAAACACTATTCAAATGCGAGACAGTTTTAGATTCTTCAAATCCTCTCTAAATTAATAATAGCCCCTCACATTTGTGCAATACTTCTCAACTTTCAAAGCTCTTCCACTTGCATTATCTCATTTGGTCAGCACTAACCTCCCTTAATGTTCCAGGGGAGGGCGAGGAGGTCATGGAACTTGCCTCAGGCTATCCAGTAAGTAACAAAGCTGGGAAAGCAGCCCATTTAGCCAGACTAGTTCTTTACTTTCTCCATTGGAATCCACTATGGTAGTTTTTCCCTCAAATCACTGGAAGGAAGCTCTTTTGTAAAAGTGTTTGTGAGGTCAATGCTGCTGGTGGCCTGACAGCAGGCAGGGTATAAATAACTCCCTTCAGGGGAAGGTGGGCACAGAACAATCATAAAGCAACTCCAGACCCTTCCCAGGAGTGGACAATACCCGTGTACTTTGTGGCCCAAGCCCCTGGGTCACCTGCATGTTCTATTCTGTCTCATTCTACAGTGTCTTTGTAGGATGGTAGAAAGATGGTTATCTCTTCAGATGTCCAACAGAAAATAGAGGGTTCAGAGGAATAGAAATTTTCTCCTGGTTAGAGAAAAGGTTTGGAGTTCTTGCAGTTATGGGGAATATGTCTTAGTTGTTTCTTACTATTTGAGGATCCATAGTAATAGGGGGATTAAATGAATAAGTATATATTTATCTCCAATCCTATACCAGGCACGTCAACTAAAGCACAGTTTGAATCAGTCAATATGCTTAGTTTCAAACAACTCAGTTTAGCAGAAAATTCTTAGAGTAAGCTGCCATGTAGTTTCTTCATGGGGGCTGAGTCAAACTTGGAGGCTGCACAGCTAGGGATGAAGTTTATCCACACTGTGAGATGATTCAGGAAAAGCAATACTGTAGTTGTGGAGAGCAGATGCTAGTAGCCTGTCCCACTCTTTAGCATATGCCAAGATGTTCTTGACAGAAAACAACTGTTCCATGTGAAACCTGTTCCCCAGGTTGCTCTCATTCAAACTAAAATCTCAAAAGGCTACTTGATTGGAAGACTCAAATCATGTTGGCTTTGCATAGTCACAAGGAAGGATGAGAAATGTGGCTTTAGGTTTATAGCTTGAAAAAGAGACATTCAGAATGTGGAATGAACATAAGAAAAATTTCCCAAGATGATAGGGAGTTTCAGAAATAATTACTGAAGTTTCCTGTGTCTTGTTCTTTGTTTCCTTTGCAGGACACAAACCTAGGAAAACTGGGCTCCAGAATCCCACATCACTTTCAGATATCCTACTGTTCATCCAGTGTGACATGTGTACTGGCCCATTCTGTCCACCTAATGCAGCTACTACTTTGAATCTTTCCTGGGATCAATATCTCATAGTCTCCACTGTCATACTAATATTATTAACCAACATTATTTTGGGAGATTTTTTCATGCCATTAATTTTTTTCTGACATGATTTTAATAGTATATAATATTCCAGAATGTGGATGCATTGAAATTTATTTAACTAATCCCAATTGTGAAATAAGCTTGCTGGCTGTGCTTTCTTTGAAATTACAAATAAATGTTTTAGAAATAGATATTTTTATGCAAAAACTCTTTGCATATTTCTGATTATTTCTTTATGTTAGTTTTCCTGAAATAGAAAGAATGAATTAACTGATTTTAAAAAGTTCTTAATAAATATTGCCAAATTGAGGACCAAGGTGATAGGAGATTTTAAATTCTCAAACTACTGTGTGAACATACATGTTTTTAATTTTTTTAAACTTTATTTAAAGAGGAAAAAAGCAAAACAGAAAAAGAGGTAGAAACAATACAGAATTTCAGAAAAAAATAAACAGTAAGAAATTACTAGTTGAAAAATTACATATTGTCTTCTTAGACATAGTTGTTCAAGTTGCAAAGTTAAAGCATATAGAGTGGACATTCAAACAGGCTGCAAAGAAGTTCAATGATCCAATAACAACTTAGCAACATGATTATCAATCCTATACACTTAAGCATAAACGCAGTTATAGCCTTTAGAGAACTTTCTGTTCCTCCTTTTACTTTAAAAAAATTTTTTTAATATAAGGAGAAACAAAAGCATGTAAAGGGTAGAGATAATACAGGATTTAAAAAAAAAGATAAACAATAAGAAATCACTAGTTGATAAACTACACACTGTCCTCCTAGAAATAGTTGTTCAAGTTACAAAATTAAAGCGTACAAAGTAGATATTCAAATAGTGAGAGTGTAAGCAGCTATGCATGCATGAACCTCTACATGTATTTCTATCCTTTCTGTATTAGAGGGAAAAACAAAACATAGCAAGACAAAACAAAACAAATTCCTACAAAAACATGAAAACAAAAAGTCATATAAAACCACAGTACAAGGTAATCTACAATGATTGCTGTGTTGTTTCTTATTATCTTCAGTAGAATTGTCTATATCATTAGTCATAAATGAATATAGCAGTATAATTGAATATAGCAGTACATAACAATATTAGTAAAAATAAAACATTGCAGACAGTATAAAACTTCAAAGGCAGATAATAATCAAACCAGAGTGGATATTCTAGTGAATCTTGTCATCTTAAGTGCAGTTGCCTATACTCTCAGACTTGATACTATCAATCATAACAGCTTTGAATAAAATATATCAATACAAAACAGTGATCTAACAAACCAGATTCGATTACAATCAGTCATGGTAAAACAGTGTAGGTTTTACAGAGATTTAGATTAAGTTAATAGGAAATTAAGGATGATTACTATACTATATCCTGTTATTTTCGGGATTGCTGTTTGTGCCCTCAAATCTAGTACAGGTAGAATGACTGGAACAGAATATAATCCATCAAAGCAGAGTAGTGTGAGCAATGTGGGTTTTAAATTCTGGTGCACTATTAACAATATAGTGTATCAAGGCCATCTATGTTAGATATTCTAGCCATGCTCCTCTGCCTCATTTCTGCTATGCTATTTTTCTGCCTGTTTTTCTAGTTTTCTCCTTCATTCTACTGCCTGCCCCACTCATTGAGGCCTTTCTGCCACTGTTCCTAAAATCCTGGTATTTCTCTCTCTCTCTCTCTCTCTCTCTCTCTCTCTCTCTCATGTCCATCAGTATTCTCTGTAGGGTTGTATTGGTGGTCACAAACTCGCCCAGTTCCTCTTTGTCATGGAAGAATCTTGTTTCTCCATTAATTTCTAGTGACAGTTTTGCAGGGTACATCAATCTGGGCTGGAGGTTATTTCCTTTCAGGGCTTGGAATATTTTGCTCCAAGCTCTTCTTGATCTGATGGTCTGTGTTGAGAAGTCAGCTGTGATTCTGATGGGCTTACCTTTATAGGTAATCTGTTTCTTTTCTCTGATGGCTTTTAGTATTCTGTTTTTATATTGAATTTCTGGTATCTTGATTATTATATGTCTGGGTGTAGATGTGTTTTGGTTGTAGGTGGCTGGAGTTCTGTATGCCTCACATAGCCAAATGTCATTTTCTTTTCCCATACTTGGGAAGTTTTCCTCAATTATTTCTGTGAATAGCCTTTTTAGTTCACCTGTATGTATTCCTGCTTCTTCATTCATGTTTCTTATTCTTAAGTTGTAGATTCTCTTGTTATCTTCTAGCCTTTGTATTGTTACTTCCTGTTTCCTTGTTGTTTTTAAAAGATCTTTCCTTTCATGATCACACACTGCAAACTTGTTTTCAAGTTTTGATAGTCTATCCTTAGTTTCTTTTAAGGTGTTTTGCCAGCTTTCAGTGGAGTTTTTAATTTCCTGGTAGTCTGTTTGATTCTGCTTCATGTATTCTATATTTTCTTTATATTCTTTATCGAATGTTTCTCTCCTTTTTTGTGTTCCTCCCTTCTTCCATCTGTATCTTCCTGAGAGATGCTTCCTGAGAGCACTTCTTTTATTACTCTACTTATATCTTGCTTTACCTGATTTAATATTTCAGTTTTGAGCTCATCTACAAGGTCCTGAAGATATCTGTGAATGTCCATTGAAGCCATGTCTGCTGTTGCGTGTTTGTTGCCCTCAGTCTCCCTTGTTTTTCCCTCTCCTGGATCAGGGTTCTCAGGGTTCTGGGCTGGGGTCCTCCTCCTGCCTCTCTCCTGTCATGGTCCTGGCTTCCTCCACAGAGGTTACAGTGCAGGTCCCAGCCCCCTTCTCTGTTGGCCACATTTCCTCCGAAGCATGCTGGTAAGCGACCTCAGCCCTCTCCTGCCAGCTCTTGTCACTGAGGTGTAAGCAGCAGCTGTGTATGCTGGCCCCTCCCCACTGGGCCAGCCAAACTTCAAAGGCCTTCACCTGGTTAGTGTGTGCTAGGTGCAGCGAATTGATTTGGGATGGCTCTTTGTGTCCCAGCCAGGGGTGCGGCCCAGTCCAAGCAAGTCCCGTGAATCTGCTTTGAGGAGGGAGCAACCAACTGAAGTCACTGTTGCTCCCAGTTCAGGCTCCTCCTGCCAGATTCCAACATGTTGCCCATTTGATCGCACCCTTTCTGTGGGAGGAGTCTCATTCCCAGCACTGACCAAGGATTAATGAAGGTCCCTTTGCCAGTTCTGCTCTCTGTTGGGCTCACCAACCCACGACTGCTGTGGTTCCTGTGAGTGGTGGCAGGAACAAGTTTGAGTGTCTCTGCTGGATGGCATGGAATCAGGCTGTTGCAAACTTGGTGGGTCGCAGTGAATGAAAATTCTGTGTCCCGTAATTTTTAGCTGTTTCAGTTGTAGTCCTGACATATTTGATAAGTTTTTTTACATTTTAATTTCTTCCTGTATCAAGAGGATCCATCTTCCTCTGTCTGGGTCTATCCAGGGTATTTTATTCTGGCATATGAGTTGTTTCTCCTGGGAGGCTTTGTATTTTGTTGCTCACTGATCGGCCAACTTGACTTCTTCTCTGAAAATAAATGTGATCACAGACTTGTGAGCACTAAGTGCTATCATTATTTATATTTTATTCATTTTATAGGTGAAATGTTTCTTATTAACTTGATGTAAATTTCTTTGATTACTAATGATATTATTTATTTTAATTTTACTTTTACTAGCAGAAATTTGAAATTATGTAGTCAAATTCATTAGTAGATTTGTTTCTTTCAATAGTCATGATTAGAAAGATCTTCTGTTTCCAAAGATTAGATGGCTCTTATTACCTGTACATATTTACATTCTTTTGTATACATTACAAAACACAGATGTCTTTCATCCATTATAAATTTATTTTTCAGTTTTGACATGTGATGACGGTTATTTTTCCTACTGGTTTTCTCAGCACCATTCATGTCATGCAGGAATCTTTTTGTCTCTCATCCACCTCCATGGCAATTATTTCAGACTATTTCCAATCTCTTTAATTCTTCTTTCTTATAAGTCTGAGCTGATTTTCTTGCTTTCCAATTCATAAGGAAAGTAGAAGTCATCAGGCAGGAAATTCCTCAGCTTTCTGCCATGAAAATGTACAAAAGATAACATATCCTGCCTCATCCTTGTTCCCTTCCCTCTTTTGTGTGGAAGGTTAATTTTTTGATCTGTGCTTTGGATGCACCACCAAAGCGTCTCATGCTCAAAGCAGGGCTTTTGAAACGGGATTGGATGATGGGAGTCCTGTAGCTAAATCTGATGTTAGGATGTAGGGCCTAGTTAGAAGAGGCACATCAGTGGGATAATGACTTAGAAGGATATATATATATATATATCCTTCCCAGACTCCTTTCACTCTCTGCTTCCCAGTTACCATGAGGTAAGCAGATTCTCTCTGCCATGCCCTTGTGCCATGCTGTCCTGCCTTGGAGCCAGCCAGTCATGCACACTGGCATCACCAAAATATGAGCCAAAATAAACTTTACATTGTTGTTGTCAGGTACTTTGTCCTAGAAACCAGAAAAGTGATAAAGGCACTAGTTATTCACTATCTTCTTCCACCACAAATACCCTACTCCTGCCTTTAACAACTTTGTCACTGGCTATTTCTCAATTTCATTCCTATGTACTTAAGTCACTTCCACAAAATGCCTAAGCCATCTGATTGAAGATGGTAATTTGAGTCAAGAATGCTGTTGCTCCTCTCCCCATTCATACATTGGAATTCTAACCCCTAGTACCTCAGTATATAATTATTTTGAGGGATATGGTCATTGAAAAGTAGATTAAAATTTAGGCATGAGATGGACTCTAATGTAAAATGACTTGTGTTCTTATAAGAAGAAATAATTTGAATATAAATATAGCAAGGGAAGACAAAGGAGAAGACACTTTCCTATAAGCTAAGGAGAAGGGGCTCAAAAGAAATAAACATCACCAACACCAATAATCTTGAACACTCAGCCTCCACCATTGTTAGAAAATAAAATTTCTTGTTTTTAAGCTATTCAGTCTGTGGTACCTCACTATGCTAGCCCTTGAAAACTAATGTATCTAATTTTCCTCCCTCCAAAATGCCTTAAGAGAAGGAAACAAAATGTTATTAATATGGAAACCAGGACAAAATTCACAGATATGCTTTAAAAACTTGGAGGAAATTCTATATTTGCCAATGAGAAAAGCTGAATGGCACACCATAAAGGCTATGGTATCGAGCCTATGGGATAGGGTGGTCAGTGCTCAAAGGATTGGTTATGAATTCCATCCACACTCTTGGCTTCTCCAAGATAAATAAAGTTAGAGGAAGAATTACATACTGGGAGCTTAAAATATGTGCAAGATTCGAAGCTGTATTCTCTCCATTTCCTTCTCTTCTACTCCATCTGTATTCTTTCTCAGGGCAGAAAACTGATTTGGATGTGTTTTATAGCACACGGAGTCGTGGGAAATGAAAATTCTTCCCTCGAGTTGTAATGGATTGGACATTCTTTGTAGAGATAGCATCAAATATTCAGAGAGAGAGAAAACCCCTTAAAGCTCTAGCCTTGTAGTCCATATGGTCCTGGTCCTTTTATCAAACTTCTGTATTAAGATTTAGGGGTAAAGCCAGACAAGACTATAGAGTGTTAGTTCCCCTTTCATCTCTTCATTTTTCTGGGATACATAACTGTTTAGGTATTAATGAGAAAAAGTGATAGATCTTTTGTAGAGTTTGGGTATTTGCTAGGCTAATATCTTTCTAAAAAGTTTTGTTGTGATATTTTCCCAAACAAAAACAAAATGACATAACAAACCTTATGCAGCCAAGATGTAGCCTCAATAATTAACAACTAATGGTCAGTCTTGTTTTATTTATACTCAAATTAATTTTAGAGATTGCTTTTAAAAATACCTCTGAAGTCAAATCTAAAGAATATAATAAGTTTGGTGAAGTACAGTTTTATTACTGTCTTCTCCATTCTGTTACCACTATTTAAACATAATTTTTGGTTCATTAAACCTATGTATACCACAGATGTTTTGTTTTTGGTTTCCTCAGCAAAATATCCCAGAGACCATTACAGTGCAAGATGTACAGATTTCTTAGATCATTTTCCATAGTTATACAAGCTGGACTTCTATTGATGGGAATTGTTCCTCTGTCTTTTTTGATTATGAACAATGGTGCAGTACATATCTTTGGGTCCACGTCTTTTCATATTTTGTCTGTGTATGTTTGAAATAGATTCCTAGATGTGGAACTGCTGTATCAAATAATAAATTCACATATGGATTTAGGCTAGTGTGTCTCTTTATCTAGGCTTCACTTCTGAAATTATTTTTCTTTTATTTCACACTTGTCTTTATTCTACATCTATTTCTGCCAGGTTTCCTTTGAATCTTTATTTAGGCCAATCATCTCATTTCTATATTTTTCTAACTATGATTTATATTGTTCTTTCACAGTTTCCCTCTGGTTTTAATTGTGTGAAAAAGCCTATGTTTTTATTTTTAAATAATAACTTCTTCATTATTTTAGTTCTTATATTTTAAAAACTCCCTGAACTAATATTTTATCATCCCTCTTTTCAAAGGGCCATCTTAAAAGTTCCCTCTGGACACTGTATTTACATCAGATGCCTTTGAAGAGCAGTAGTGATCAGCACAAAGAGATTTTAACGGAGTAAGGAAATGCATTAGATCGACAAACTGAGAAAAGATGTTTGGTGAGAGATTTTGTGGAGAGGGTGTGTATCCAAGAATAATTTTATAGTGTGGAGGGCAAACTCTCCGCGGCTCAGCCCAGGTGAACAGTGAGGGCCCCTACCATTGCCATCGCTGCTGCAGCCACTAAGGTGAACTGCACCTCCCGGAACTGCTGCCATGACTGAGGTGAGCTGCTCGGGAATACCCAGAGAGCAGAGGGAATGCCAGAAAAATGGCAGAGTCTCAATGAGGGCATGCAGGATGGACAGGCAGGAGTAGGAGCGTGAAAAGTCTGAAGCAACAATACCAATACAAATACGAGTCTAGAGTTGGTAAACTGGGTGAACCAGCATTGTGCTTGGGGGCAAATCACACAATAGATGCAAGTGTATGAGGTAGCCCCTGTTCTTTATTTTTTTCTGTCTTTTCTGATTTTAAGATGAAATAAAAAAAAAGAAAACCATGATACAGAATTCAAAATACTAGGAGAAACAACAACAACAAAAATACTAGGAGATTAACAAAACAAAATACTAGGAGATTAACAACAGTTAATATATTGTGTAATGTTATCTTCAAAGTAGTTGTTCACATTACAAGATATAGGCATGAAAAAATAATCAATGCAACAATGAAAGCACAAACCATTCTTTTTGATGAACTGAGATTAGAAGTATAGTTATCTATCATATATATCTTTTCCCTTATTTCTTTTCTCTTTTCCCCTATTCTGATTGTTCTTTCCTTTTGTCCTTTTCCTTTTGAATTTTCCACTTTCAATTTCACAATACCTATTGTACATATTAATCTTTCAAGTTTTTTACACTGGGGAGACAAAACATGTGAATCTGATTTATTTCACTTATCAGGATGGTCTCAAGTTGCATCCATTTACCTATAAAAGCCTCAAGTTTTTCCTTCTTTATAGATGAGTGGTACTCCATTATATAAAAATACCATATCTTTTTTATCCATTCCATGGTTGATTGACATATAAGATTTAGATATTACAAATTCTGCTATTATAAACAAGGGTGTACATATATTGCTGTGGTATGATACTTTCAATTCTTCTGGAAAAATACTCAGAAGGGTAATAGCTGGATGGAATGGGACCTCTAATCCTATTTTTTTGAGGAATCTCCACACTGATTTCCAATTGTTTGCACCAGTCTACACTCCAACAAACAATGGAGAAGGGCTCTTTTTTTCACCCACAGCCCCACCAGCATTTGTTATTGGCTGATTTCTTGATGATAGTAATTCTTTCTGGAATGAGGTGGAATCTCAGTGTTGTTTTAATTTACATTTCTCAAATTACTTGTGATGTTGAACATTTTTTCATATATTTATTTTCCACTTATATATCCTCAAATGATAAGTGCATATTTATCTCAGATGCCCATTTTTGTATTTCATGTTTGACTTGGGGGGGGTCTTTGTTCAACTTTGTATATATTGTAGATGTAAATCCTTCATCTGAGGTACAATTGGCTAGAACTTTTTCCCATTCTGTGGGTTGTCTTTTTACCCTGTTGATGATTTCTTTTTAGGTGTAAAAACTTTTTAATAATGTAAGATCCCAGTTGTTGATTTTTTGAAGTACTTCCCATGCAGTTTAGGCTTTGTTCATGAACTCTTGGCCTATACCTATTTCTTCAAGATTTTTATCTACTTTATCTTCCAGTAGGTATATTGTTTCTGTTTTAGGTTCCCACTTTAATATATAGATCTTTGATCCATTTAACTTTAGCTCAGTGTATGGTGATGAAGATGTGTCTAGTTTTAGTCTTAGGCATGTGGAAAGACAGTTTTTCCAGCACCATTTATTAAAGAGACTATCTTTCTTCAGTGAACAGATTTGACACCTTTATCAAAGATAAGGTGGCTAAGTGTCTTTGTAGTTCTGTCTGGATTTTCCAATCTGTTCCACTGATCCTCAGATCTGTTTTTCTTTTGCCAGTGCCATGCTGATTTTATCACAGCAGCTTTGCAGTATAATTTCAAGTGTGGGACTGTGATATTTCCTGCCTTGCCTTTATTGCCCAGGATTGCCTTTGTTATTCTAGGTCCATTCTGTTTCTAAATGAATTTTAGGAATGTTTTCTCTAGATCTGTGGAGTATATTAATGGAGTATATATAATTTTGATTGGAATTGCATTAAATCTGTATAACAGTTTTGGGAGTATGGCAATTTTTATTATGTTGGTTCTTCCCAACCAAGAGTAAAGGATATCTTTCCATTTTCTGACGTCCTCTTCAATGTCCTTTTTTAGAGTACTATATTTTTTAATGTATAGTTTTTTACAACCTTTGTTAGATTGATTCTTAAGTATTCATGTTTTTGGGTGCTATTGTGAAAGGTGTTATTTCCATTCTTTCTCTCTCAGTGAGTTTACTGTTTGTGTATGAGAATGTTATTGATTTTTGAGTGTTGATTTTGCTTCCAGCTACACTGCTGACTTGACTTGTTAACTTCAGTAGTCTTTTGATGGCATCTTTGGGATCTTCTATGTAGAGTACCATGTCATCTGCAAAAGTAATAATTTAACTTCCTCCTTTCCTACCCTTACTCCTTTTATTTCTCCCTCTTGTCTAACTCCTCTGGTTAACATCTCCAGAAACTATTTTGAATAGGAGTGGTGATAGTAGATTGATATTCTTGTCTTTCTTGTTCCTGATTTTAGAGTGAAAGCTTTCAGTTTTTGTCCATTTAGTATGACGTTGGCTGTTGGTTTGTTTTAGATGGCTTTTATCAGATTGAGGTAGATACCATTTATTCCAATTTTCTTTAAGGGTTTTACCATGAAAAAATGTTGGATTTTATCAAAAGGTTTTTCTGCATCTATTGAGATGATCGTGTGATTTTTGTCTTTGGTTCTATTGATATGGTTAATTACATTTGTTGCTTTACATACATTGAACTATACCTGAATTCCTGAATTGAATTCCACTTGGTCATGTTGTATATCTTCTTGATGACTTGGTTGCATTCTTTTTGTTAGTATTTTATTGAGGATTTTGTATCTATGTTCATTAGAGAGATTGACTGTACTCCTCTTTTTGGTTGGGTCTTTCTCTGGTTTTGGTATCAGAGTAATATTTGCCTCCAGGAATGAGCTAGGGAGAATTGCTTCATTTCAATTTCATTAAAGACCTTGAGGAATGTTGGCATTAAATCTCCTCTAAATTTCATTTTGATATCAGCCATGAAACCTTCAGGACCTGAGCTTTTCTTTATTGTTAAGTTTATAATTATGTTTTCAATTTCATTAACTGATATTGGGTTATTCAAAATTTTTATACCTTCTGTATTTAGCTTTCATAAGTCATTTCTAGGAATCTGTCCATTTCTTTTGTGTTTTCAATCCTATGCAGGTAAAGATTTTCAAAGTAGGTATTGATGATCTTCTGTATTTCCACAGGATCTGTAGTGATTGTACCTTTTCCTTCCTCATTGAATGAATTTGAGTTTTTTTTCCTTTTTTTTTGATAAGATTGGTTAAGGCTTTATAATGTTTCAAAGAACCAACTCTTTGATTCACTAATTCTTTGTATTGTTTTCTTAGTCACAATTGTGTTAATTTCTGCTCTGGTCTTCATAATTTCCTCCCTCATATGGGCTTTGGATTTGACTTGCTCTTGTTTTTTTAGAAGCTTGAGGTGCAGCATTAGATTGTTTATTTGTGCTCATTCTATTTTCTCTTTGTCAGAGCTCACTGCTATATATTTTCCTTTTTGGACTGCTTTCATTGGGTCCTTCAGGTTCTGGTATCTTGTACTGATATTTTTATTTGATTATAGATATTGTTAACTTTCCTCTTTAATTTCATCTGTGACCCGTTGGTTGTTCAGGAGAGTGTTATTTAATTTCCATGCATTCATGGAGCTTTTGTTTTTTCTTTTGCCATTAATTTCCAATTTTATTGTAATATAGTCAGATAATATGCATGGCATAAATTCAATTCCTTTGCATTTACTTAAGCATGTTCTATGGGTGAATATATGGTCTATTTTGGAGAACATTCTGTGTGCAGCTGAGTAGCATGTGCATTCTGGGGTTATTGGGTGGAACACTCTGTAGACATCTATTAAGTCCATTTTTTCACATGTTTGATTTAGTATTGTTATTTCTTTGCTGATTTTTGTCTAGTTGATCTATCTCTTTGGGACAGTGGTGTATTAAGATTCTGCATTACAACTGTATTATTGTGTTTTTGAGATTTCATGTCTATTACTTTTTGTCTTATATAGTTATTATGTTGTCTTATTTGGTGCAAAGATATTTAAGATTGTTATCTCTTCCTCTTGAAGTTTTCCCTTGACAAGCATGTAGTGACCTTCTTTATCTCTTTTGATCATTTTTAGTTTAAAGTTCACATTGTCTGCAAATGGAATAGGTACCACTTCCTTTTTCTGAGTTCTTGTTTCATAGAGCATTGTTTTCCATCCTTTGACTGTAAGACTGTAAGTTTCTCCTTGAGTTAAATATGTTTCTTATTTACAGCACATTGTTGGATCTTATTTCTTGATCCATTCTGAAAATCTGTTCTTTTGATTGGTGAATTGAGGTAATTTGCCTTGATGATTATAACTGCTATATATGGGCTTGTGATGGTCATGTTATTTTCCTGCTGTTGGTTCCCTACTTTTCCTTCTTAATTTCTTGCTCTGCCGGTGATATCTTTCTCTTTTTGTTCTGGGAGTAGTGTTCATTTTTATTTCTATCTAAAATGCCTTTCAGTCCTCTTCCTAGGGTTGGTTTGGGAGACAGAAATTACTCCAGTTGTTCTATGACATGGAAGTGTCTTATTTCTCTATTAATTTTGAAGGAAAGTTTTGCAGAGTACATCAGTTTCTGGACTGGGAGTTGTCTTTTTCTGGACTTAAAATGCTTCACTCCAAGCTCACTTTTTTTTTCTTTCTTTCTTTTTTTTGTTTTTTCCTATATTCTTTTTTTCCTCCTTTCCCTTTTTGTTTTCTCTTTAACTTTTTCTCTTTTTTCTTAGTGGCTGGGGGGAGGGACTCTAGCCACAAAAGGATAATCCCATCCCTCTAAGTTCAGATAAACCTTTGCTTAAACTCATTCTTTTTCTTCTGCCCTCTCCTCTAGTTTCTCTAAGTTTTCATTACCATCCTTTGTCCTCCAGCCTTGCTTTTACTTTATTTTCAGTTATCTTTGTTTTGTCTTCTATCATTCTAAAATCTTCCCAGTACAGGATAAAACCACTCTATCAAGGGGACATAATTTGAATACAACTCTCCTTTACAATTAATTCTGCCATGTAATTATATATTTTTATCTTATGGTTTAAGGTGCAAAATTAATTGCTCCCACAGTGTTTTGGTTTCTAATCTGTGTTTGATGGTATTGTTATTGCTAATTATACTACTTTAGCTGTCATGTCTGTTGTAATAAGTTGGCCTCTCTTCTATATCAATACTGGGAAACCCTGGGGTAATAGCCTCATGGTATAGATCAGCACCAAAGAACTGGGTACTTAACCAAACAGATAACAACACTCACTCTTAATTAATTAAGAAAACAGGATCTTGGAACAGACACAATCTAAGAAACTCCTACATGCAGAATATATCCCCAAGGAATAGACTTTTCCCAGAGAGTACTTGATACTAGTGATATAGCTACCTATTACAAAAACCTACAAAGATCAATAACAAAAACAAAGTAAAAACTTTTGAAATAAAAAATAAGATGCAGAAGCAAAATGCAATCTCTGTCCTGTAGCCCACCCAGAACACATTGAGGAGACAATGAGATAGAGGAAAATGGAAGAGTCACACCTGAAATTTCTGAAGTGATATATCTTCACACACATAGAGACAACAGTTCTAAAATTCATTTGGAAACTGAAGAGACCTACGATAGCAAAGGCAATCCTGGACAACAAAGCCAAGGCAAGAGGCAACACAATCCCTGACTTGAAATTATACTACAAAGCTACTGTGATAAAATCAGTAAGGCAAAACAAATAAAAACAACAAATGTGAGGATCAATGAAACAGATAAGAAGATGCCCCACAGCTGCAGTGATACTCAGCCTCCTTATCCTAGACAAATGTATCAAGCATGTTCACTGGAAGAAAGAGAGCATATTTAATAATGGTGATGCAAAACCTGGCTTTTCACATGTCAAAGACTAAAGCTATCACCATGCATCAAACTAATGTCAAAATGGATCAAAGATCTAAATTTTGAAATAGAAGCACTAAATCTACTGTAAAACCAAGTAGGAAGAAATCTTGAAGACCTACATTATAGGCAGAGACTTCATGTACAAAACCCAAACTGCATGGGAAGTACTTCAATAAATCAAAACTGGGTTTTTGTCTTTTTAAAAAATTTCTGTACATCGAAAAAATCACCCACAGAATAGGTTTAAAATGAGTTGAAAAGACAACCCAAAGAATGGGAAAAACTTTAGCCAACTGCTCCTCCAACAAAGGATTTTTATCTACAACATATAAAGAATTGAAAATCTCAGACCCTCCAAATACAAAGGCTCAGTACATAAATGGGCATCTGAGATGAATATGTAGTTCTCGCCTGAAGAAATACAAATGGCAAATAAATTTATAAGAAATGTTCAACTTCATCAATTATTCATGAAGTGTGAATTAAAACAACACTGAGGTTCTATCTTACTCCAGAAAGAATGACTATCATCAAAAAAATCAACCAATAACAAATGTTCATCATGCTGGGGGAAAAAGGAACCCTTTTCCACTGTTGGAGTGTTGACTGGTACAACCACTGTGGAAGTAAAAAAACTAGGATTAATGGTATAAGTTTTATTATTTCTTCTACTTTATCAAGATGAAAATATTTTTAGGTTATTATCACTGCTAGAAGGAAATAATGCAGTCTTAAAGTGAAGGAAATATTTCTAATTTTAACCTAAGATTAGTATGTAAAGAAACATACTTTTATAGTTTCAATTATACAGCAATTAGAAATTTCATGACCCAATAACTTTTCAAAAGCCCCACCTCTGTACACATGTGGCCTTTGGAGGACATCTAGATGTAAGCTGTAACAAAGATTTTCTGGCTGTTAGAGCTAATGTGTATTATAATAATTCAAATAAGCAGCATTTTCCAGACTTATTTGATTATGGAACTAATTTCTTTTCAACGTATGTGTTAGTCTTTTATAAGAATGTTTAAAGAACATCAGTTTTGGAAACATTGTTATCCAGAGTCACTCACATGGTATTATGAAGAGTATTTCATGACATTGAAAGGTGTTCATAATACATAAAAATGACAACTCAGGTTACAGAATACCATGCATAATATAGTCCTACTAATGGAAAACTGAGTTTGTTGAAAAGAAACAGAACCTACAAAACATTAGCATGAAATATTAACAATGCTGATGTTTGGGTAATGGAAATGTGTAATTTTTATGTTTTCTTTTTGCTTGTACACATTTAATAAGATTTCACAATGAACATATATTGCCAATGAAATAAGGAAAGTGATAAAAGTTATAAAAATGGTGCAGAAGAATATGTATTATGTTGTTCACAATGTACTCTGTGGCAAAGGAGATTATAAAGCAGTTTGTTCATTCTAATTTCTTTTAAAAAATACTTACATGTATAGATAGTTGTGTAGAGAAAAAGAAAATCTTCCAAGATATTAACAGTTATAATTTCGGGGTTATATCTGGGATTACTGATAATTGGCCTCAAGTAATCCTCTGTGTCTTTCTATCAAGTACTTCTGGGTCTGTAAGCACACACCAGTTCTGATTGAAACATTTATTTGATTTTTGTTGTGAGATTCCTTTTCTACCACTATGCCTGGCAATGCTCACCATTGGAGGGTCTCCCTCAACCTGTAACCTAGAAAGATGATACCCCACAGCTGAGTAAGTGGGAAATAAGCTCCTGAACTTTGGGGGATCTTACTAAAGTATTATTTAGTTTATACTGACATCAAATCAACAGTTAACTACAAGAACATTCTTGATGGGCTCAATATTGGCTCAATATCCAATATTGAAAACCTTTTATAGGTCTTATGAATGAGTATTAAATGGTTATATAAATTTTAATTTTTTGTAAGGAAGGACTGTTTATTTGTAACCAGAGGTAATTTGCTTTTTTAAAACTGTAATGCATTGAAGTAAAAGTAACTACATTTACCTGAGGACTCTAATTCATTACTCTACTAAGATCCTTCTATTCTGCCTATTTCCACCAAGGACTGAGTTTTTTTCCAAATCCAATTTGTTAAAGTGGCTATTGTTATTGCCATGTATGTTTTTTGGCCTCTTTGACAAAGATCAAATAGTGGAACATGCTTTAGGTTATTTTTCCATCCTCTATTCTGTTCCAAAGATCTTTGTGTCTGTGTTTGTGCCAGTATCATTCTGTTTTTATTACTGTAGCTTCTAATTTCTTTTAAAAAATACTTACACGTATAGATCTATACTTACATGTATAGATAGCAGTAATCTCAGATATAACCCCGAAATTATAATATAATTTCAAATGCAGATTGTGAAGCCTCCTGCTTTACTCTGGTTACTCAGGATTACTTCACTATTGAGGGTCTCTTCTGATTCCATATAAATTTTAAGATAATTTTCTCCAGGTCTGTGAAGAATACTGTTGGTATTTTGATGGAGGTTTTGTTAAATCTGTATATCAGTCTTGAAAGTAGGCATGGCCATTTTGACTATAGTGGTTTATCTAACTAGGAATAAAGGTTATTTTTCCCTTTTATGATCCCTTTCAATTCCTTTTTTCAGAGTACTATAGTTTTCATTATGAAGGTCTTTCATTTCCTTGATTAGGTTAAGATTACTAAATATTTAATTTTTTCTGGTGTTACTGCAAATTTATTTTTTTCTAATTTCTTTCGTTGTGAGTTCATTGTTGGTAAGCTAAAAGTGTGATTGATTTTCATGTGTTGATTTTGTATACTGTTACATTGCTGAATTTGGTTATTAATTTGGTGGAATTTTGGGGCCTTCTGTGTAAAGGAGCATGTCATCTGTAAATAATGAAAATCTGACTTCTCCCTTTCCTATCATATCCATTGTATTAATTTTTTAAATCTAATTTCTCTTGTTGCTTCAAGTACTACTTTAAATAGGAGTGATGATAGTGGGCATCTTTGTCTTGTTCCTGAGATTAGAGAGAATGCTTTCAGTTTGTCATCACTTGAAAAATATGATATCAGCAGTAGATTTTTCATATCACATTGAGTTAAGGTGCTTCTATGCCTATTTTCTTGAATGTGTTTTCATCATGAATGGATGTTGAATTTTATCAAAGTCTTTTTCTGTATCTATTGAGATTATCATGTTATTTTTATCCCTCTTAGACAATGTTATTTAAAAAGTGAAAGAAAAGACTCAAATTCATGCAGTTAGGAATGAAAAGGGTAAAATCATAATGGATCCTGTGACAACCTAAAAGATCCTCAGTACCTACTTTGTGAACCTCACAATAAAATAGAAAACAGAAGAAATGGACAGATTCCTAGATATATATAAATTACTGAAATGGAAACAAGAAGAAATAAAACTTCCAAATAACTGAATGTAAGTCAATGAAGTTGAAAATATAATTAAAAACTTACCAACAAAGAATAGACCAGGTCCTAATAGATTCACTGCTGAATTCTACAAGAAATTTAGAGAAGATATAATACCATTACTTGTCAAATGGTTTAAAGGAATTGAAAGGGAAAAAAATACTCCCCAAGTCATTCATGGAAGCAAGTATTATGCTGACACCAAAACCAAAGGATCCAACCAAAAAAGAGAACTACAATCCAATCTCACTAATGAATATACACTTGATCTTAGCCAAAAGGCCAAGAAGCGATATCACTAATGAATATAGATGCAAAAATCTTCACCTAGATACTGGAAAATACAATGCAACAAATCATCAAGAAAACTATATCAGTCAGGGTTTACCAGATAAACAGTTATAACACAAGATACACAAATATATAGGAAATTACAAGATTGGCTCAGGATGGTCAGCCACAAAGTTGGATGAGGAAGTGTGCAGAGTGTCTGTACCCTGGAGGCTGAAGGGTCCAGCCTAACGGCTGGAGCTTACTGCAGTGTCCGGTGCAAGTCCTTATCAGGAGGCCAATGGGTCTGATAGGACACTGAAGAATCTACAATGGAAGGCTGAAGAACCTGCGACAAAGGCTGAAAAGTCCCAGGCAAAAGCCCAGCAGTCTGTGCCAGAAGCCAAGAGATGACATTCAAGCTGAAGGCAAAGACTGGAGCTCCTCCAAAGAACCAGCAATCACCCTCCTCATTTGCCTTTTATTGTAGGCAGGCTACTACCTGGGATAGGTGTAGCACTCACACTATTTGCTTGCTCTCCTCTTGCGCAGGCTGAGAATGTTACAAACTACCTGGCCCCCTGCCGATTTAGTTGGCCCATTTAGTTAAACTTCTGACCTCATCTTGGCACATTGAACAATATTTTAATGCTAACAGCTTGTGCTCTAGACCCCAGGATATAGTGCTGCTGAATCCATTAGTTAAGCTTATAGATTTTTCAAGTTGACACAATGTATAAATCATAACAAAAATTATATACCATGTCTAAAGAGTCATCCTAGAGATGCAGAGATAGTTCAACATATGCAAGTCAATAAATATGATACACCATATTAACAGAACCAGACAAAAAGCATATGATCATCTCAATTGATGCAGAAAAAACATTCAACAAAGTCCAACACCGATTCATGATTAAAAACCCTACAGAAAATTGGAAGTCATTATTTTAATTTGAGAAAATCCATTTATGACAAACTGACAGCTAACATCATACTAAATCATCAAAAACTGAAAGTTTTCACTCTAAAATCAGGAATAAGACAAGGATACCTACTATTACTACTCCTACTCAATATAGATCTGGAAACATTAGCTAGAGCAATTAGGAAAGAGAAAGAAATAAAAAAAAATAAAGATAAGAAAGAAAAAACTAAATTATCATTATTTGCAGATGTCATAGCACTCTACACAGAAGACTCCCAAAACTCCACCAAATGACTTACATATTTAATAACCAGATTCAGTTGTATAGCTGGATACAAAGTCAACACTCAAAAATCAATAGCATTCCTATACACAAATAACAAACTTACCAACAGACAAATTAGGGAACCGTACCTTTTATAATAGCATTGGGAAAAAAAGAAGTACTTAGGAATCAATCTAAAAAGGGAAGTGGAAGATTTCTATATTGAAAACTACAGCATTCTGAGAAAGGAGATTGAAGAGTATATTTAAAAAAATGGGAAGCTATCCCCTGCTCATGGATAGAAAGAATTAACATTGTGAAAATTGCCATACTCCCAAAATTGTTATACAAATGTAATGCAATCCCAATCAAAATGCCATTAACACACTTTATGGAACTAGAGAAAACATTCCTAAAATTCGTTTGAAACCAGAGGAGGCTTAGAATAGCAAAAACAATTCTGGGCAACAAAACATCAAATCCCTGACTTGAAATTGTACTGCTGAGCAACTATGATAAAAAGAGTGTGTGTGCTATTGGCTAAAAATAGACCTAAGGAAAAATGGAACAGATTAGAAGAGGAAGAAATAACTTGAAACACAACCATCTTATTTTTGCAAAGGAGCCAAACACAATTACTGGAAGAACAATAGTCTCTTTAATAAATGATGCTGGAAATACTGGCTTTCCACATGCCAAAAACTGAAACTAAACCCATGTATATCACAATCACTAAATTAAAATCAAAGTGAAGTTCAGGGTGGAGGGAGCCAGATGAAGTGGACCCAGGGCCAGAACTCAGCAACTTTCCTGCACCTTGCTTCTGCTGCTCAGTCATTTGGTTGAGGGTGATGGCATGGGTGGTAACCCTGTGGTTGCTGGCTCCTGAGGCACCCCGGCCATGCTGCTACATCACTGTTTCTAATACAAATCAAGGGGCCTTACCTGGTGCAGAGCTATGGGAACATGCCCTCCTGGGCCCATGGAGGAATGCTATTCCAAATTCAGATCAAATTCGAACAGCACCATCTTTGAAAAGCCTTAGAGATTCAGTGTGGATGAAAGTAAACACAGCTTTTGAAAACTTGGAAGGAGAGGTAACATTTTGAGTGACAGGAAGAGGATGAATTGGAGCCGATGGTCTGGCAATTTGGTATACACAAAATCAAGGTTTGGAAGATCCTGTATTTGGATCAGCTGATATGTGGAATGGCATTGGAATATTTTTTGATTCTTTTGACAATGATGGAAAGAAAAATAATTCTCTTGTAGTAATTGTAGGTAACAATGGATAAATCCACTATAACCATTAAAATGATGGTGCCAGTCAAGCTTTGGCAAGTTGCCAGAGAGATTTTCATAATAAACCCTATCCTGTCTGAACAAAGATTATATATTACCAGAAAACATTGACAGTAATGATTACATCTGATAAAAATGATTGTGAATTTTGTGTTAAAGTAGAAGACATGATTATAATGGCACAAGTGCACTTTGGAAAATCTGCTGCAATGGAAGTCTTGCACATAACCATGATGTTCTTTCTTTTCTGACTTTCCAATTGACTGAGCCTGGAAGAGAGCCACCTATACTAGATAAAGAAATTCAGAAAAAGAAAAGTATCAGGGAGAAATCAAGCACTGTCAAGAAGAATTAAACAACAGAAGAAGAAGAAGAAGAAGAAGAAGAAGAAGAAGAAGAAGAAGAAGAAGAAGAAGAAGAAGAAGAAGAA